>JACXGK010012566.1:0-14146 GCA_016801125.1 Novumbra hubbsi | reverse complement strand
CATTGGTAGGCCACTGGATAGCAGCAGAATTGTAAGCTACATGATAGGAGCCCACTGGATAGGAGCCGACTGGCACCCCACTGGATATGAATGGACTAGTATACCACTAGATCAGAGCTGGACTGGTGGCACACTAGATAGGAGCCGGACAAGTGTCTTACTGGATTGCAGATGGACTGGTAGCCCACAGGATGGGAGATGACTTGTGATCCACTGGATAGGAGTCTGGTGGTTCCTAAAGTAAGATTTGGACTGGTGGCTCCCAATATAAGATTTGGACTGAAGATCCACTGTGTAGGACCCACTGAACAGGAATCGACTGGTAGGCCACTGGATAGGACTGGACTGGTAGGCCACTGGATAGGAGCAGATTGTAGGCTACTGTATAGCCTACAATATAATAATTGGACTGGTGATACACTATTTAGGAGTCCGACTGATGGCCCTCTGGATAGGAGCGGACTGGTAAGCTACTGGATTGGAGTTGGACTGGTAGCCCATTGTATGGGAGAGGGCTGGTGATCAACTGGACAGGATCAAGACCTGTGGTCCACTGGACAAAAGCGTACGTGTAGTCCACTGTAGAGGGGCCAAACTAGTGGCGTACCAGATAGAAGCCAACTGATAGGAGCAGATTTCTAGGCTACTGGAAAAGAGCTAGACTGCTAGCCCACTGGATAGGAGGTGGACTGCTAACCCACTAGATAGGAGCGGCCTTGTAGGCCACTGGATAATAGCCTGACTGGTGGCTCCCAAATATAAGATTCAGACTGGTGATCTATTGTATAGGAGCCAGAATGAAGGCCCAACGAACAGGAGCGAACTGGTAGCACACTGGACAGGAGCTGACCTTGATGTTACGGTATACAAGCCGGACTGGTGGCGCACAATATAATAATATGACTGGTGATACACTGTATAGGAGTCGGACTGGTGACCCACTGAATGGGAGCGGACTGGTAATTCACTGAATGGGAGCGGACTGGCAATCCCACTGGATAGGATCAGATTGGTAGCGCACTGAATATAAACCTGTATAGAAGACCGGTGGCTTACAACATAGGATACAGACTGGTGATCCACTGGATAGGAGCAGACTTGTAGGCCACTGGATAGGAGCAGACTGGTAGCTCACTGGATAGGAGCAGATTGGTAGCTCACTGGATAGGAGCGGACTAGTGCCCCACAACATAATTGTTAAACTGGTGATCCACTAGGTAGGAACCAGACTGATGGACCAGAGGATAGGTGCCAGACTGGTGAACAACAGGATAGGAGATGCTGTTGGCCTACTAGGTAAGAACCAGACTGATGGACCAGAGGATATGTGCCAGACTGGTAAACAACAGGGTAGGAGCCAGTCTGAAGGCCTGCTAGATAGGAAATGGGAAATTATACTTCTCAAAAGCTTCACAGTTGGAGGGATCATTCAATTCTTAAAGATTCTTTCAAAATTATCTTTCAATTCTTTCAAAAATTATCTTTCAAAAACAAACTTTCAAAAATAAATGTTTAAATCTCCGATCAAATTTTATTGTTATATCAAGAGAAAAAAATCAGTTCTGAATAAAATATTATTGAAGGTAATTGTAAGTTGAATTTACTGTTTAAATGCTGAAAGGCTTAACATTTTATCTTTTCTTCATTTACATTCCTTGGTCAAACTCCAGCTTCGGTCAAATGTCAGCAGTGGAAAAGACAGAGGGGACTTGGAAATGGGTGGATGGCACACCTCTGACTACATTGTAAGATATTTTACTCTGTACAAAACACAATTGAATGCATAACATTTTTTAAGTATCTGTTTAATGTGTAACATTAATTAGAGGTTGTATTGTAAGCCAATGATTATGAGCTTCAATTAGTTCAATTACTTGATAGTCAACAGTAACAGCTAGCATGAAACTGTTAAATGTCTAGTCATTGTGTGAAGGCTATTTCCCAATTTCATCAATGCTGGCTGGCAACGTCCTTCACATTGAACGCAATAATTTAAAGTTGGTTTCCACTAGTTTGTCTCAATTTGGTGAAGTAGCTAAACTTCTCTGCTGTCTCTTTAACCTTGAAAAACATCTGGATTTAGGAATTTGTTTTCTACAAGTGTCTGACGTTCTGGTTCTCTGGGTTCTTTCCACGGGTACTGGGGAGGTATTTAGGAGACGAGCACTGTGCTGGGATTGTCAATGTTATACTTGATGGTTGAAGGAATAATCCTATAAAGAAATGGAATGACTCTCATTGTACCTTGGAACATAACTGGAAAAACTAATTGAATAACAATACCTTGGTATGTATAGTTCAGTACAACCAAAATGCAATAAAGCAATTTGGAGCACTTTCAACGCAATGCACACATGCTTAATAATGGCAGATTCATAGTGTGCCTTTTCTAGAGAAAACAGGAAGTCTCCCTTAATAACCCAGACAGAAAGGGATGTAGTCTTCATGTTGACACCGTCATTCACACTCTATGGTGAGTTTGTCACATTTCAACCAGCAAGTCGTTCAAAAGAGAACAGTGGAGAAAAAACATATTTTCTGAATTACACGTTTCTAAAATGTCAGACGGAATCTACGAATTTGAAGATAATGTAAATGGCACAATCATTGATTGTCCTACATATGCCAATGTAGGGTCCAGCAAACCCAAACCAAGTAGAGTTGCCATTCAGCATTCAGGTAATTTTGCACATGAAACATACAAACACACAAACAGACACACAACTTACAACTAAATACAGTTACAATTTACAACTAAACATATGTTATTAGCTATTGATGCACATTTTCATACTTGATTATTGTATTCAAATTGTTGTTATTTTTTTAACGTTCAGCTTCAGTGTATATTCAGTGGTGGAAAAGACCTTCTGGAGTTGCTGCAGTGTGTCTGGGACTGCTATGTGTTCTGCTACTGGCTGGGATCATAGGACTGTCTGTCCAATGTAAGTTAAGTTCACTTACACTTTGTTTATAAAATGTAACATTGTTAAAAAAATATATACAAATAGAATAATCAATGTAATTACTTTCAAAGTGAAAGTGATTGAGTTAATGTAATAAAATGTTTTATTTGTAGAAAAGTAGTTAAAACACAACTACCCCCACATCATAATCCCAAATTAATTGTGTCTAGACAATAAGGATAGAATTGTTGGACCTGCCCTTAATATGATTTGTACTTTACAGACGGTGTCATTGGGCGTCAAAACTTCACTGCAAGACACAAACAACAGGCTGGCTACAACATCCTGTCAAAAGAGAAAGACCAGCTTCAGACTAGTTACAAAACCCTGACTGAAGAGCGAGACCAACTTCAGACAAATTACAATAATCTGACTGGCGAGAGAGACCAACTACAGAAAGAGAGAGACATATTTCAGAAGTTATTTGGTAAGTGATGTTGGCTTCTGGTATATTTCACAGAATAATAATTCTGGGGAATTCCCAAGTCAGGTGAAGAAGCATTTGTTGTTGTTTAATAACAAAATAATTAGTACATGTAGATGTTTTCGGTGTTAATCTTGGCTTCTTCGGCTTGTCCTCAAATTACACAAATTCATATACATTTGGCACAGTCCCAAAATAGATCTTTGACGAACAGAACACATGGGGGAAGTGCACTCTAACAGTGCACTTTTTTTACTTTTAATCGAAATCCTCAACAAAATGTCCTTCATATAGATTTGAAACGGTTTTATCAAAATATCATCACATTATACATGTCATTTTATCCACTGCTTTTCTTCTAAACAGTGGAATGTTCAAACGGATGGAAAGTGTTTGGTAACAGCAACTATTATGTCTCCACGGAAAATAATAACTGGGAATATGCAAGGAAGGACTGTCTGAACAGAGGGGCAAATCTTGTCATCATAGACAATGAAGAGGAACAGGTGAGAGGGAGGTTCGAGATTAATGAATTAATATGGTTATTTTCATGCTATTTGACAACATCATAATCTTTCTCTTATAGAAATTCCTAATTTCATTAAACACATGTTCGTGGATCGGTCTGACTGACCTAGAGACTGAGGGGACCTGGAAATGGGTGGATGGCACACCTCTGACTACATCGTAAGAGATTATACACTGTTCAAGACAACATTTATTGCATATCATTCTTTAAGTATCTGTTTTAAGTGTGAAATAAATTAGAGGTTGTTTTGAAAGTCAATGATTGCTAGGATTGATTCAATGACTGATGGTCAACAGAAACAGCTGTCCAATCATTGTGCAAAGGCAATTTCGCAATTTCATCAGTGCATGATGGCAACTACCTTCACATTCAAAGCAATTATATAAAGATGGTGTCTCAGAATATGATGAAGTACAATGTTTATAAAAAGTTTGGGATGTTTCACCCTTTTTTGCTTTCATACATGGAATCATGGTCAATATAATTTTGGTTTTTTGACAGGACATTGCCAAAAAAATATGAAAAAAGTTAAAACAGACTGTTTAATAATATAAATTAATTAAAAATATATAAGGTAAAGTAGATTATTGCATAAATATTCACCCCCTTCAGGTCATTATTTAGTAGATGCACCTTTGGCTGCAATCACAGCAGTCTGTGTGGATATATCTCAATCAGTCTGGCACATCTCGACACTGCAATTTTGCTCCATTCTTCCTTGCAAAACAGCTCAAGCTCTGTCAGGTTGCTCTGGGATTGGGTGTAAACAGCTCTTTTCAAGTCCAGCCACAAATTCTCTATTGGATTTAGATCTGGGCTTTGACTTGGCAACTCCAGAACATTCCCCTTATTGTCTTTGAACCATTTCTGTGTTGCTTTTGCTGTATGCCTGGGGTCATTGTCTTGCTGGAAAATACATTTTCTCTCAAGTCGTAGTTCTCTTGCAGACTGAGTCAGATTGTCCTCCTGGATTGGGCGATATTTTTCTGCATTCATATTTCCTTCTACCTTTACAAGCCTTCCAGGGCCTGCTGCTAAGAAGCATCCCCAGGGCATGATGCTGCCACCAACATGCTTCACGGTGAAGATGGTGTGTTTGTGGTGATGTGCAGTGTTTGGTGTTCGCCAAACATAGCATCTAGTCTGATGGACAAAAAGCAAATTTTGTGACTCATCAGACCAAAGAACCTTCTATCAGTTGACCTGGGAATCCCCCACATGCCTTTGGGAGAATTCCAGGCGAGATTTACATGAGTTTTTTTCAACAGTGGCTTTCTCTTTGCCACTCTCCTATACAGCTTTGAATGGTGAAGAACCCGAGCAACAGTTGTTGTATGTACAGTCTCTCCCATCTGAGCCACCGAACCTTTTAACTCCTTCAGAGTGGTCTTAGGTGTCTTGGTGGCCTCCCTCACCAGTCTTCTTCTTGCCCGTTCACTCAGTTTGAGGCCTGCCAGCTCTAGGCAGATTTGAACAAATGCCGTACTCCTTCCATTTCTTAATGATGAATTTAACCCCGTGGGATATCCAGTGAGTTGGAAATCTTTTTGTAGCCATCTCCTGACTTATACTTTTCAATGATCTTTTGTCTGAGTTGATTGGAGTGTTCTTTTGTCTTCATGCAATTGTTGCAATTGTAGTAGGAATGCTGATGAACCAGAGATGGGACCTACCAGACACAGGTGTTTTTATACTGAAATGACTTGACACTCATCAACTGCACTCAGGTGATCTCCATTTCACTAATTGTGACACTGCGGGCATCAACTTGCTGGACCTCTGTTGAATTAGGTCAGTCACTTTAAAGGGGGTGAATATTTATGCAAACACTTATTTTACACTGTATATTCTTAATTAATTGACATTAGTTTGTAAAAATCTGTTTTCACTTTGACAGGAAAGAAGCATTTTCTGCAAATTCTTGTCAAAAAAGACGAATCATATTGACCATGATTTTATGTACAAAAGCAACAAAAGGGGAAAACATCCAAGGGGGGTGAATACTTTTTATAGGCATTGTAGATTAGATTCTCCACTGTCTTTTTAATCTTAAAAACCTCTTCATTATAGATTTAGTATTTTGTTTTTCACCAGTGCCTGACATTCTGGTTCTCTGTATTCAAGATGGCGCCGTGGATGGCAGCCTCTGTGTTTTGGTGCGCATAGTTTTTTCTTGTTTTGTTATTTGGTACTCAGAGCTCCTTCACCAGAGATGAGCTCATTAAACATCATAGGAACAACTCCAACAAACGTATTTCCTACATCCTTGCTAACATCAGTGGAATTATTGGACTTTCTAGTCAAACGTGCCCTTACCTTTGTTCATGCAGTAAAAAGCAGCAGAAGGGGGTAACGGGCCAATGCACTGTGCATGAGGCACAACGCATGCTTGCCCACCAGATACTGTGTGTGGAGCGAGCAAACCCGACTCCTTTGTTATTGTCCTCAGGGACAATAGGTGTAAAGCTGGAGAAACATGTCTCCAATTCCCGGTCCATCAGCACCGGATCCCCTCAAGGCTGCGTCCTTTCCCCTTTGCTCTTCTCCCTGTACACCAACTGCGGCAGCTCCAGTCATCAGTCCGTGAAGACAGTAGAGATGGTTGTGGATTTGAAGAAGAACCCAGCCCCACCCACCTCCATCACCCTTTGTGACTCCCCAGTCACTATTGACTGTCCTTCCGCATGGAGGCATCATCATCATCTAGGACCTCAAGTGGGAGCAAAACACCACCTCCATCAGAAGATAATGTACTTCCTGCAGCAGCTGAAGAAAGACAACCTGCCAAAGAAAATGATGGTCCTTTTCTACGCAGCCATCATTGAGTCCATCCGTACGTTGCTGCTACTGCCATTTGATCTGCTGAGAAGGTGATTGCTGCCATCCGCAATCCCTCGAGGGCCGGTACACCTCCAGGAGGCATGCTGGAAAGATTGTGGCTGACCCCTCCCACACTGGACACAAACTGCTTCAACCACTCCTATCCAGCAGGAGGCTACGGTCCATAAGGACCAACACCTCACATAACAAGAACAGTTTCTTCCCATCGCAGTTGACCTCATCAACAAGGCCAGATGACCCCCATTAACACTGACACCCTCTGCCCCATAACTTAAATTCTACTTAATGCATTACATTAATTAACTTCTCCGGTCATTTTTGCACATTGCACTTTGCTAGTGGTTTAGTAAATGTTTGCACATTTTATATTTACTGTGTCATTTAAATGTTTTACCTATTACCACTGTTTTATGTCATGCCCCATAGAACCAAAGCAAATTCCTTGTATGTGTAAACCTACTTGGTAATTCTGGGTTGTTCCTGCTACAGGTACTGGGGAGGACCCCAACAGCCTGATAATGGTGGTGGTACCCATGGAGAGGAGGACTGTGCTGAGATTGTCATTTGGTATAGTGATCCTGTAAGGAAATGGAACGACGTTTCGTGTACCACAAAACATAACTGGATTTGTGAAAAAGTCATTGATTAACAATACCTTGTTATAAACAGTACAAGCTGATCACATTAAGGCTTTACGCAAACAATTGAAAAATCTAACATATAGCAAAAAGGATTATCTAATTGGATACATAGCCTTATGTTTTACAAGGGTTTCAGTGAATGTGCTAAAAACGCTTATATTTTTTTCTCTCTCTCCCACTCTCTTTCTAATTTGTACTCCCCCGTTGTTGAAAAATATGTTTCCAAATGTTATCATTGTGTTTCTGTTTGTCCCACATCTAACAGGATTTATGTAATCACAATCCACACAATATATTTAAACATGTCCGTGGTATTTAGAGCTACCCATTGCAGACCACAGTAGATAAAAGTTTAGTTAAAATGGAAACAGTTAAGTAGCAGTTCCATGTTTCTGAAAACCATAATGAATAGAACCTGTCATTTCTATGCTCATTGGGGTTTCACTCGATATTCATTCATGTGTGTCTCCCAGAGTACACATTGGTTTTTAACATAAAGGAGATGATTGAATTCACAGCATACAAATGTTAGTATTCCTATGTGTATCATAAAGCAATAATGCTGAGCCACATCATTCTCCAAACAGAAATCTGCATACAAACACATGGGAATCCCTTATTTGAATCACTTGCTTTATTGAAGATGAGTTATTTCAAAAGAAAATCTAGTGGTCATCTGAGAGAAACCAAAAGAAAAATGTCCACACAGAGTGGTTTGACAAAACATACAGTACATACCACAGGACAAGAGAAAGCCTCACACATACTTTCAGACGCAGGGACTGCCTCAAAGGGGGCTCTCCGGTAGACGTAGTGTTAAATTCATGTACGGCTGTAGGTTTGGAGACAGAGGTCTGTTGTGGGGACACCAAATAGGTCCTTCACTGAGCTCACACACACACACCCACGTTGTCGGCCCACCACAATCTCCACCTTCTTTGAACAGCAGGAGGTTCTGTAGGCCACCCAGGTCACGTTATCAATCAATCAAAAGTATTTATGAAGCCCTTTTTACATCAGTAGTGGTCACAAAGTGCTTTTACAAAACACCCAGGCTGAATCCCCATTGATCTTGCAACAACAGGGTTGAAGCACAGTGGCTAGGAAAACTCCCTTATGGGGGCCGGATTTTAGTAAAATACCTAGAGAGGAACCAGGCTTAGAGCTAGAGTGGTGACCAGACCTTTTCTGGCTGTGCTGGGTGACAATTTAAGAATACAAGTAATAATTAATGAATTTACATGGGCTTTGTCCAGAGTCTACAAAGCCTAATCTAGGTCAAAAGCATTACCAGATTGACAGGACAGGGATGGTCTGGAGGGCTCTGACCCTGGTACTCCACAGGTGTGAGCCAAGACCTCATGTCCTTCTATGTTGAAACGCAACAGGAGACAAGGAAAACTAGAGAGTGCATTTCATAGAGTTACAAGGATCTACAATGGAGAAGGAGAACTGACTCTACACCCCTGGCACAATAATATAGCAGCATAAAAACTTATGTCTGAGACAGAGGGGTCCAGTGACACTGTGGCCCTATCTGGGGCAGGCATTGGAGAGCGGGCATCCTAGTTGAGATGAGATCCCACCTGGCAAGAAAGCAGGGGTAGAGAGTATCAAGTCTTTCCGTTCACCTTCATAACCCCGGTCCAGGCTACACTTATCATAGACCATGCTGAAAAGATGCGTCCTTAGTAGACACTTGAAAGTTTGCTTTTCTAAACCTAATTTGCTGATTATTCCAGTCCATGTATTGCTTTATAGGTCGGTAAAAAAACAATGAAACCTTAAAAATCATCCCTAGCCTTAACAGGCAGCCAGTGTAGAGAGGCCAGTCCTGGAATAATGTGCAAAACCTTTTTAGTTCTATTTATGGCTTTTCGTTTCCCACCACCGAAGAAGTGTTCTGGGTGCCGTTGCCCTGGAGCAAGTTGACGCGGTTGATGCCTTTGTTGTCTCTTTTCCGGACAGTTTGGTGTTTTGGTTAAGTCTGCTAATAAAAAACTCAGAAAAAAGCATTTTTTTATCCCAATGCCTGGCTTACACGTGAAAATAGGAGATCATGACAGAAGAGCTTAAGGTTTTGAATAACTGTGTATATATGATATGATATTATGGCAAATGTGTTTGCAACATAAGAAACAAATTGTGTTTGTGATATTTTGAATGCAGTGCTTTATTTTGCATGAGATGTCTTGCAGTTTCTTTTTTTTTTTTTGCAATTCTTGGTTTTGAAATGGGTTTAAAAATGTGTGTAAGTAGTTGAATAGTACTTTTAGCAAATTCAATGTTCAAAATAATATTGTTTGTTTGAAAGATGACACAGTCAATACATACATAGAAATAATTTCTAAAGTTCTTGAAGGGTGTCTATGTGGATTTAGACCATCCACAAATGGGGAACTTCACTTGTGAAATATGTGGAAGGGAAACCTTTCTTTATCTGGGCTGGGATGCTTGTGGTAAAACATTGTTTCCTGTCTGTGTGCGCATGCAAGCGGGAGATAGACAGACATAAAACAGCCACTAATGGCCATGTATTGAACATGTGTGTGTGTATTTAAGTTCCCAAATGTTTGTGTGCCTAATCTCAGTACAGTTTAGGTCCCAGCTTTCTTTCAAAATGTATTGATATTAATCCAAAATATTTCTTCTAATAAATACAATTCAATGATGAAGCCTGAAGTCACTCACATCTGAATGTATCCTTTGATGGGTTATGAGGACACATGAAAGTTGGAGAAAAGGGAAACATTTTAATAGTCTTTCCTCATGTTCACATTAGATGTCCTCCCCTCTTTCTCAACCCTATTAAAAACTGTTCAGGCTTAAAATCCTAGGAACATGTTCTCCATTGTGTTTTATGGAAATAGATTTAACAAAATGTTAATTGAGGAGATTGGTTTAACAAAATGGTTTAACAAAATGTTAACTGAGGATAAGCCCATCAGCAATTATGTATGTGGTGAAAATCGTCACCCTTTATTTTTTTTTTATTCAAATAGGCAGCTGTTATACAATATTCACACCATGGATGAGTACAAGTTTTTAGTGCTTTTCTATTCTGTCATTAAACAGTTCATATGCATTGTAGGAACTGTAGAACACAGTTCAGTCTTAATGAATGCTTTTGTGAATATTCTCTTTTTGAAAGTCATTTGGAGCACTTTCCATGGAATTCGCAAATGCTTAATAATGACCAATTCTTAGCATGACTTTCATAGAAAAAAACAGGAAGTCTCCCTTAAAACCACAGACAGAAAAACCGAAAACAAAAGTATTTATGGTGAACCAGCATTCAAACTCTGTGGTGAGTTTGTCACATTTCAACCAGCAAGTCACTTAAAAGAGAACGGTGGAAATAGAACACATTTTCTGTATAACCCGTGTTCTAAGATGTCAGAGGGAATCTACGAATTTGAAGAGAATGTAAATGGCACAAACATCGATTGTCCAACATATGCCAATGTAGGAGCCTGTAAGCCCAAACCAGGCAGAGATGTCATTCAACATTCAGGTAATATTGCACATTGCATACAAACACAAAAACACACATAATACACAAACACATGCAGGTACCAACATTATTATTTTTAAGACAAAAATAGAACATAGAAAAAAAACATGTAAAAAATATATATTTAACTTAAATAATTATACAGTTGTGAGATTTAGCAAGCTCATGACTAGTCCTATCTTAAAAGCAATTGAGTGCATGTTTTCATTCTTTAAATAACAGCATTCCAAAATGTGTTATTTTATTTGACGTTCAGCTTCAGTGTATATTCAGTGGTGGAAAGGACCTTCTGGAGTTGCTGCAGTGTGTCTGGGACTGCTGTGTGTTCTGCTACTGGCTGGGATCATAGGACTTTCTGTCCAATGTAAGTTGAACTGACAACATATTAAGAACATAAAATAATTGATAATGGTTGTTCAACACAGGTCGTCAATTGACTTGATCAAGCTAAATTGTTGTGCCTCAATAAACAAAGATGGGAGATAATTATCCTAATGGACATGTGCATGTAATTACTTATTTATTATTACTCAAAGGTGCATCAACCAAATATTTACTAAAGGGGTAATCAAATTTTTCCAGATTTTTTGTTTATTTAAAAAATTAACATTATGGAATTCTTTGTGTTGATCATTGGAAAGATCTATTAACGAAATCTATTATGTTGTTACAAATACAATTTGGAGAAATCCAAGAGTGCGTATAGTGGTGAGGGCCACTTATTGTCCTGTTTCCATGCAAAAACAGTCATTTAGCAGGTCAAGATCTCGTGCCCATAACTTTAATTAATATATTTTTTAATTAAAATCCATAAATAAGCAAGTCCTTTGAGGAAACATAGTTAAATCATAATTACCCCCCTCATCATAATCCCAAATAATACATCCCAAATTAGAGAATTTTCTTTTGCAAACATAACTGCGTCTAGACGTATAGAATTGTTAGACCTGCGCTTAATATTACTTTAATTTCACAGATGGGGTTATTGGGCATCAATACTTCACTGCAAGACACAAACTACAGACTAGCTTCAACAACTTGTCAAAAGAGAGAGACCGGTTTCAGACTAGTTACAATAATCTGACTGGAGAGAGAGACCTACTACAGAGACAGAGAGACATCTTTCAGAAATTACTTGGTACGTGAACTGAACTGGTTTTCCTTTTAATCTTGTTCCTTATTAAAATGGCCTTCATATAGACTTGAGAAACCAAAATGGGTTCAATAAGACAGCTGCATAAACACATTATATGTGATATTTTATCCACTGCTTTGCTTTTAAACATTGATAGGTCAAAATGGATGGAATGTTTTTGGTAACAGCATCTATTATGTCTCCACGGAAATAAATAACTGGGATTATGCAAAGCAGGACTGTCTGAACAGAGGGGCAAATCTTGTCATCATAAACATTGAAGAAGAACAGGTGAGAAAGAGCTTCAAAGGATATTATTTGGTTATTATGACATTAGCATCATCTTACTCTTTCTCTGATAGAAATTCTTCATTGCATTAAAAACACATTTTTGGATCGGTCTGACTGAACTAGAGACTGAGGGAACCTGGAAATGGGTAGATGGCACACCCCTAGCTAAATCGTAAGAATTTATACTCTTTATAAAACTACATTTTATGTATTTAGTTTTTTGAGAATCGGTTTTGTGTGAAATGCTAGTTGGCAACTTCCATCTCACTGAACAAAGATAGATAAACATGGTTTCAACTTAGGTAGATAAACTAACATTCCCTAACATTCAAAAACTTCTGGATTTTGGATTTTGTTGTCTACTTGTGTCTGATGTTATGTTTCTCCGGGGTGTTTCCGACAGGTACTGGGGAGCCAAAGAGCCCAATAATGGTGGTGGTCCTTACCAAGATGAGGACTGTGCAGTGATTTCTAATGGGTATGATGATCCTGTAATGAAATGGAATGACGCTCTATGTACCACTAAATATAAATGGATTTGTGAAAAAGTAATTTACCCTTAAAGGTCCTTAGACCTTTAAATCTTTTTGGCATTTATAATCCACTTGTCATTACCTTTACCTTTTGACCTCTCAGGAAGTCATCCTTTATAGTAGAATGATGTCCTTTATATTGTGGATTCTGAAAAACCTTAACTAGAAGAAGGATGAATAAATAACATTGTTTGAGAAGCTTCCATGAGTGTATTTGTGAAATGGTGTGAATAAATATAAAAACGTATGTAGTGGTTTTTATTCAGAAACACATAGTATATGTCATGCCCTGGCTGCGAGCCCCTGGCCATTTCAGGGCAAGACTATTTGTGAGGCCTCTAGCCTTCTTTATGCCGCTGTGGGCTCCCCAGTCAGAGCAGCTGCATTCAGTTGACTCTGATTGGGGAGCCTACTTAGGTTAGTTTTCCAGCCACACCCGGTGTGGTTTATTGTTTGTGTTTGATGTCGCAACAGCTCACGGTTTGGCCTTTGTTTAATTCCCATTTAAGTGAATGCTCTACATGTTTTTTGTATATCGTTTTATGTTAGTTTAGCACCTTTCATTTTCCGGTTACTGTTCGTGTAGAGTTTGTCTTGTTGTATGGGATTAAATCACCTTTTCTTTATACAAAATGTCTGCGTATGGTTCCACTCCACAACAAAACCATGACAGTATACTACTACAGCTTGGCTGTTTTACATCACATTTGGATATCCCCAGGGGTTCACAACAACTATTGTCAACACAAAGTTGTTTATTGTATAAAAATATAACATAATTAACAAAAAATCTAATATTTTCTTAATTATTTCTTTCAAAAACGGTCAAATATCAAGCAACATGGTCAATTTGGGGTCCCTGTATCAGTGTGGTGGAACACCATATTGTGGAATCTTTTAGTTAAGATTTGATGTGTGTGTGCTATTAGAAACAAACTGTGCCGGTAGGGCGTATACTCTGAAATTAGCCAGCTAGGGGTCGTAAATATTAATAAGTACATTCCAGAGGTAGGACTATAAATCAAGGGATTAGAGGCAAGGACATAGAATGTATAGGAAGACAGGTTTATGGCTTTTTAGCTGGACCCACAGATGCAGACAACAAGGAGGATGGAAACGAGCTAGCCATGGTCAGATCTACTGGCGCCAGCCTACCCCCTCAACTGTCTTCTTCGTCGGCCTCCAAGGCCATCAGAGGGCCCCATGGATGGAGACGGGGGCTGCAGGACGGGACACGCCCACCCAGGAAGCGCGCTCATCAATTTTGATACA
>JACXGK010012565.1:0-14150 GCA_016801125.1 Novumbra hubbsi | reverse complement strand
CACCTCATCTGGGGACTCCGGAAGGTCCCTCAAGACGCTGATAGTCTGCTAGCACATAGTGTCTCATCTATGCACTTTACACAGGACTCGGTTGATGCTGAACTCTGGCATGTGAGTACCTTGGTTTGTTACAATACGTTGTTGAGCCTTGATGAGCTTAATTACTTTGAACCTCATACAATATTGTTGAGAAGAATGACAGATTGTGGTGGGCATTGCATTGAAGTACACAACAGTCTGTTAATAGCGCTGTCTCAGGAATTGACTGTATTGAAACCAAGATACCGTGCATCCAGAAAGTATTCACAGCGCTTCACTTTTTCAAAAAACAATTATGTTACAGCCTTATTCGAAAATTGATTCAATAGATGTTTTTCCTCAAAATTCTACACACAATACTCCATAATGACAAAGTGAAAAAAGTTTGTTTAATAAGAACAAAAATCTTAACATGTACATAAGTATTAACAGCCTTTGCCCAATAGTTTGTTGAAGCACCCTTGGCAGCAAACAAGCTTGGCACGCCAATTTCTGGGCAGGTTCTCCCATTCTTCTTTGCAGGACCTCTCAAGCTCCAACAGGTGTGATGGGGAGGGTCGGTGCAGAGCCATTTTCAGATCTCGCCATGGATGTTCAATCTGGTTCAAGTCTGGGCTCTGGCTGGGCCACTCAAGGGCATTCCCAGAGTTGTCCCGAAGCCACTCCTTTGTAATCTTGGCTGTGTGCTTAGGGTTGTTGTCCTGTTGGAAGATGAACCTTCGCCCCAATCGAAGGTCCATAGCGCTCTGACGCCGGTTTCCATCAAGAATGTCTCTGTACATCTTCTTTGCCAGGGAATGCATTCTCCCCAAAGTGCGTAGTCACTGGAAAGTACTTCCTTTTTGCGCAAGTGGTGGAATAAGGAATCGAAATGGCTTAGTGAGAAAGTTTACTTTTTGGACAATAACACCATATGCAGTCCCCCTGGGCACACAAATTGTAACCTTCATTTGTTTTTTACATTAAGGGAAGGTTGACAAAACATAACAGCTTAGTCTGTAGAATTGCAGGGAATTTGCTTGGAGGTCGAGGCCCATCAGCCCAAAATTCAATTGTCTGGCCTTGCACATTGGTAACAGTTTGCACATTGGTAACAGTTTGCACATTGGTAACAGTTTGCACATTGGTAACAGTTTGCACATTGGTAACAGTTTGCACATTGGTAACATTTTGCACATTGGTAACAGTTTGCACATTGGTAACAGTTTGCACATTGGTAACAGTTTGCACATTGGTAACAGTTTGCACATTGGTAACAGTTTGCTGCACCGGCCGTTATTGCATAGCCTACATTTTCAAATCGTTTACACATTAGACGATACATGGGGGGGGAACAAATGTCATAATATTGCAATATACAAGATAATTTAGTAATCGAAAATGTTTTCATATTATGAAGTCATGTCACATCATTTATCATATTTGGCAGTTATATATGTGGGTGGGTAATGAGTTGTCTGGCTGTCTCGATGAGAGACTTTAACACTTAACAAACACTTAACAGGTGGAGGAGTACAGTGATGTACTAAACGTAATACAATTCCACATATTCCAATCAAAGCAACTACTATGCTATGTACTAATATCACACACTGTATTTGAAAGCTTTCCTGAATTTGGATGTGATTTGGTACTGCCGTGTCTGACCAGCAGAGACGACTGTCCAGTGGAAGTGAGCCCCTTCATGAGCCATGACAGGCAGCGGGAACAAAGTTCAGGAGAGACGAACAGCCCAGGACAAATGTGACAGAAGAGAGCAGACAGTTGTGGAAGTGGAAGGCAAAAGTTCGTTAACATTCTAGCCGCCGCTCTGCCCTTACGATGCCAACGAACTACCATCCTAACCCCCAACACATGGCTCTAATGCCATGTCAACAGCAGCCGGTCAGTGGAGCACCCCCCCCCCCCCAACCTCACACTGACATCAGGGCTCGATCGACCCATAAATTAAGAGCTGCAAGTGTTTGCACAGATTAACCCTGTGAGGGGAGAGGACTGTGATGAAAGACCCTGTTTGAGGAATAAAGGGAAAAGTAGAAAGAGTGCGTGTTTGTATTTGTCTCAGGGGGCCAAATCGAAAAGGTCACATCCAAACTGTCACACCCGTCTCTCTCAGGATGTTTAATGATTCGACATCCAAATCCGTCCTCGGCGCGTCTCCAATATTTATTGTATTGACTGTTTCTTCTGAGTTTCTTTCACGTGGTTTTCCCTTGTCCTGTTCAACATTGTTTGCGGTTGAGAAATAAGGTGACATGGTCCCCGGACATCCCTGTATTTGGCCAAGGGGATCCCAGGCTTCACGCATCACCTGCCGATAACATTAACCAGAAACCGCAGCGTGGTGATGATGTGGCTGTTGTAGCCCTGGGGAATAGGTGGATGTAATGGTGATTCCTCTCTATCTCAAATGGATTCCAGCTCTCAGGCATGTTATGGATGATGGTCCCTGGCACTCAGAGGACAGCTGGGGTCCTGGAACACGGTCATCCCACTCGCACTGGCTGTTTGCTTTGTCTTACGAATATTTATCAGAGTACATGAAACCCATGATGCATTTGCCAAAGTGTGGATTTGAGCAACGACATCATAGGCTTTTTTAGATATTGATGGCGAACAGCCCACTCAATTAGATTTTGTTTCTACGAAAAGGAAAACTACAATCATATTACACTAATATTGATCAAGCAGAAATGTTCAAAGCTGCAAACACAATTCAGGTAACACAGGAAAACCATCAGGGCAGCCGTGCAATCAATAGTCTACTGCAGAAAGCCCGTGGCATCAACTGGGAGCTTTACCAATGTAACAACACCCAGGCACGATTATCAGCGCAGAGACAGGCAAGACAGGCAAGACAAAGGGGGGTGGGGGGGACGACAAATCGGATCCAGCGGCACACGTGCCATAATCAACGGTTTAGAGCGGCAGGTAGGGATGGAGTGAGGACGCCTGGGTTATGTTGTGTATTAGCGGGTGTCATTTCACGGGTGCTCAGATGGTTGAAGCACATCCACGTCCCTCCCCAACTATAAAGTATGGCGCGCATAACAAAGAGTCCACGTAATCATTTCGTCCGGCTTTGACGGAAGCCGTTCTTTTGGCCCTGCAGGACAGAGACAGGTCGGTTTTTATTCGCTCACAGTCTGATTGAAAACGGGGAACATTAGAAGCATGTAAACAAAGGCTATTTGAAGCCGTGGTGGGAGCAATAAGCCCCAACAAAAAAGCTCTCAACGTGTAATATTTTAATTACAACAAAACTATTACCAAAGCATTGGCCTGGACCTGGGCCTCCCCTTGCAATGAAAGCAAATCATAGGGAGTTTTAATGAGAATTTGTGGTGTAATCACGTTGCCAGCACGGTCCCAGGGCTTAGGGCCTATTAACACTCTGTAAAATATTAATGATTCTCCAGTTAAAAAGAAATCATTTAAAAGCTTTTTCCCGTGGGGCCGGAGAACCAGCACCGGCCGACCCCGCTGCAAGTTGTTTTACCGCTTTGAGTCATCGGTCTCTCTAACCTGTTGTGACCATAATGGAGGGAACCATCGTTTGAATGTTCTTAGAGATGTTTATCACACCTCCGTTATCTCTGTGGTATCTTCATCGCACAGCCCTCACGCTCAATAAAGTGTATTTAAAAATGGCCGTTTGTCACGGCAAGTTCAATCAGACAACAACGTATGCCTCGTGTGGTAGTGAATGAGCCGTCATATTTCCCCGTCTGTTCTCATCTGTGGGCGGCAGCCAGCTGTGACTTGCACCCACTCTGTGCTGAATAAAGCGGGCGTGCTGGTCTGTCTGAGGGGTGGCTGGCCTGCGCACCAGGTCCTGTATCTGTCCAGTTTAAGGTCAAAGCACCGACCTAGGATGGCAACAACCACTCACTAAGACAGTCGGACAAACGCCCAGACAGTGGGAGGAGGACCAAACACTGAGATAATTTAGTCGCCAAGTACAGAATATGCAATTCTGCCAACTAAGGCACATTTTAAATTTGCAAGAATTACACGCTCTACTACACACCTTAGTAGAGTTCAGCTTGAATGAAGGGAAAATGCCACTCTCAGGAAGCTTACTATCAGGATGTAGCCATGCTTGCGTTCTGTCTCTCAGTGGTTGATACTTTGTAGTTAAAGGAACGATGGATGCTGGGGCACACAGGAGATGCTTTCTACTGACGGCAAGTAACTAGAACAGATAATTAGGTAATAAGGTAATAAAAAAAGTGACATTTCAGCACAATGCCACTTTTTCTACCGGAACGGGAAGGATTTTCCAGTTATCATTTTCATAGAACAGGAAACAACAGGTGCCACAAGCACTCACTTCCCTACATACACACCATCACATAGGTAGCACATATAGCACACAGAATCACCATCTTCAAAATGACATATATATGAAAAAAAGTCTTATTTCCATGTTACAGAAATAACCAAATCTAATATGTATCTGCCGTCAAATAGCCATTCGATGAAAATAGCAGAAGTAGCAATAAGGAAACTCGATATACTCGTGAGCACAGATTGTATGCATGGATAGCCATTAATGGATACTGAGGAGAAATTAGGCCATTCCGACTCCCATTATTTATATCTGGACATGCCACGTCAAGGGTCTCCAAATTGTAATTTCATCTAATGTTTTTAATTAATTTGGAGGTTCTGTGCACTATCAGCATATGGGTGTGAGGCTTTCAGCTATTGCAAATGTTATTACGCTAATAATGTTTACTAGGTGGTGTATTTCAAGTCAACTCAGCCGGCAATGGTGAGTAAGTGCATCCTCATCCATCCCTCATCCTTCCCCACGAGCTGTTTGCTTTATTGTAATTGAAGATTGGGGGGAGGGGGATTTTACCCTCTAGGGCAATGGAAGTTTCTCTAATCCATATTGACACGGTGGCTCCAGGAGACGGGACTGAATCTTAACATGCAGTGTTGCGGTGCGTCTGATAATGGAGAGGCAGGTGACAACGGATACACACGCGGGGCAAAAATAAACATGATCACATGCACAAGCGTACACAGAAAAACACAGACTCTGTGCTACTTCATACCCCCAAAACAATCTGGACTCCTTTGCTCTACCTTACAGAACTGGCTCTCCTCAAAGGGGAAATAGACTGCCTGAGTCCCTCTCAGCCCCTGCAGTTCACCCATGTGTGAAAACATCATGACCACGTGCACGCCTGGCCTCTCCCTCTAGGACCTGAGGTAAAAGCCTGACACACATTGCCATGTGGTCAGAATGCCGCTTCCTCACGGTTTGGTCAGATTTTCTTCATACTCGTTTTATGTTTTCTTATAATAAATAATATTCTCTAAATAAAAGAAAAGACGTTACTGTAGTTTTACCACAAAAGCGCATTTTTTATCTGGTATGGTATCCTTTTGCTTACAACTTTCCGACAAGCTCGGTGTCGGGTCTTTGTTATAAAATGACACAGCGCGATATAACCGTGAACAACACATGAGGAATCCGATTTTCCACCCACCCCATTCTGTCTAACTTCATCAGTTCATCAGCCTATGACATTACAGTACAGGGCGTTGGTGTGTCTAACCGTCTGTAATATGTTATTAACAGAGGAGGACATATTTAGAATGGAAGGTAAACAAAATATTAACAGAACAGTCTCAATTCATTAATAGCATCAAAACCCAACCCCTTCAATGTCACTCAAAGGCACTAATGCGTAAACAGGCCATCGGTGTGACGACGATACAGGCTATGTAGACAGGACAATCAAGCTCTGTGAGAAGACACAGCACCCCCTGTACCCTCGCAGCTTGTTAAGATTAATTTCAAGCACTAGATCCTTCTGACAACATTTCGTGTGGTGTGTTTTTCATGGATTTAATATATGTGTGTATCATGTGTGTTACACATGTGTTCACGCGTGAATGATGATACACCGAATCGCTGTCGGAAAAAGAACAAGCCGACTGGAACTTTTGAGCCATGTCAATTTAATTGGTAATCTTGAGTGCTTGTTTCCTAGTGCAGCACAACGGCATTCAGGAACATCCAAATGAAGAGAAACTAGCAAGGATACGAGTAACATACAACAACGTGACAATAGTTACTTAGGCAGACAATTCCCCAACATTGCTGAAGCCATTATCCTCTCATCTAAATATCTGCCTGAGATTAGCAGCAGACTAAAGCCTCTACTGAGCTTTGGTACATTTTTATTAGTGGAGTAATTTGTCCTCGTCAGTGTGATTCGCTCGAGACCCAAATGGTGTGCGAGTGTGTAAAGGGGGGGGGGGGTACCATCATCAACTTCTATTTTCAGAAGCTGGAAAATTTCAGGTGTTACAAGATGATGGATACCGAACAGTCCTTTCCTTTAAAATCCAAATGCTGCTAGCTTTCCACATACCCTGTCCCAGATTATTTGACCTGACTGTGCTTCCCGAGCTTTCTTCCCACCTCTTCCACAGCTCAGCTATGGAAGTGGCGAATTTCCTCCCCGTCTGCTGGAGACAGATTTGCATTAATGAGACCTGTTAAGCCTGGGGTGGGTCTTCTTTTGTTACCCCAAGGCCTTGCAACAACACAGACAGAAGCCACCAACTTTTTACTGACACAAGCACTAAAAACACTGTCCCCTCTGGAGGAACTAGGAGGGGGGAGACTTAAAGACTGTCCACTCAGGAGGAACTAGGAGGGGGGAGACTTAAAGACTGTCCAGTCAGGAGGAACTAGGAGGGGGGAGACTTAAAGACTGTCCCCTCAGGAGGAACTTGGAGGGGGAGATTTAGAGACTGTCCACTCAGGAGGAACAAGGAGGGGGAGATTTAAAGACTGTCCTCTCATGAGGAACTAGGAGGGGGAGATTTAAAGACTGTCCTCTCAAGAGGAACTAGGAGGTGGGAGACTTAAAGCCTGTCCTCTCAGGAGGAACTTGGAGGGGGAGACTTAAAGACTGTCCCTCAGGAGGAACTAGGAGGGGGGAAACTTAAAGACTGTCCCCTCAGGAGGAAGAAGAAGGGGGAGAATTAAAGGAGAGTTTCTGGATCCATTTTAGAAATGGGTCGTGTGCAGATAGTACAACTAAAAAGGTTATTAGTCCATATTCCACACAAAACCCATTTAGACTTCCCAGCCCTACTACAATAAATGTCGTCAGCGCATCAACACATCCGAGTTTTTCTACGACACGGCGGTATTCCCACATCACGTGCAGAAACGGCATAGAAGAATGGGACTAATTAACACCAGAGACTGAAAAAGCACAGCGCCATCAGCCCGGATGAACTTGTGCACGCGTGCGAGCCGCCAGCACCCTGAGTGGTAGCAGTGCGTTGACAAATGAGCTGAAGGGAGCCAGCATGAATCATCACTCGGGATCCGACGCAAGCCTCAGACAGGAAGGGGGGGGGTGCTAGGGGGTGTTTTGTCGTTCCTCAGAATGTAATCTACTGGAAACAATTAGCCAACATTAAGAAAAATAAATCTGAACGTTTGCCCCGGCAGGAGACACCGCGGGGCGGGGGACATTGCTCCCCCGCTACCCCTTCAGCCAGGCTCCCGGCCCGACAGCCAGCCAGTCAGCTGTCAGGAGAGTCCTAGCAGGCGAGCAGGGCGGAGGAAATTAACGGGTTGTTTGCGTTTCTTATCTCTAATTTATAACAGACTGCTGCTATCGAGAGTGCCTTCCCCAGGCCGCGGGGGGAGTCGGGCTAAATGGTGCAGATAACCTGAGGTGGTGTTTCTCACCTCACAGGGACAATAGCATTAATGTGTCCGGTCTGGTGCGGCAGTGCGAAGACCTCAAAACAGGCACGCATTATTACTGTTAGCGGGACCACAGGGTTGACATCGACATCGGTTCCACTGCAATGGATTCGTGAGTGAATTTTGTCAAATCCTTTGTCTGGGATCTACATCGCGGCAGATAAGAGGAAGGAGGTGGCTGGATTATTAGCCCTCTCCACAAGTCATCCCCATTCAGCCTCGGAGAGCGATCAATCCACCCTCACATCCCCGACATTAAGGTGCGACGGTGGGGCACAGTGACTTCTAGAAATGAGACCCTAATGGAAAGCCACGGGAGGCCGCCACAAAGAATGATTAATTAGCACCTTCACTGCGAGTTTTAAAGCTCTCCTCTCCGTTTCACTAGAACAAAAAGCCACTGCCACCGTATTGAGTTACAATACTTATTATCCTTTCAGAGCAGTTGAAAACTGATCTTCTCCATGAGCGTCCCCCGCTGTCTATCTGACATTAACATTTCATTGTGATGGCAGCTTGTTACTACGGTGGAGATAGGTGACATTCAGCTGTGCAGGCAGTGGGTGAGGTGCTGATGACTTCTCAGAGCACGCAGTGGGACTTCTTATCCTGAGAGATTACTGGAGACCTGATATTATATGTTGTGTCATGGGAGTCGTTGGTCTCAACCCCAGGGGGCGAGGAGGTGAGGACCTCCTTCCATCCCTAAAAGATCATATGTCGGCAGGACTAATTGCCTCTGCGAGTACAGTATGTTTTAAGCGGATAGCCTGGTGATTAGAGCTATTAAATAGCCGAGCCAGTCATCAAAAGGTCATTGAGCCTAATCCTCAGCCAAAAAGGTGCAGATCTGTCAGAGGCCTTGAGCAAGAGAAGTTCCCCTTATTGCAAAGTCACTCTGGATAAGAGCATCTGCTAAAAACAAAAGTTGATAAATAAACAAATTGGATCCTTCACACATTCGGATTCACAAGGGAGCCTAACGACACACGTATCCTGTGTATTGACACAAGTAAATTACAACTAGCTTAGTTCTTACACCATTCAGTAGCGATGAGCGCTACACAGAAGCAATTAGGCATGTGGGGTGTGGCATTGCACATGGCCAATATACCACAGCTAAAGGCTTAAACCAGAGCCATATCGCCATTTGAAAATAGTTACCAATGTAATAAGACCAGTCACAACTACCGAAACCACCCGAAACCATTCACCAATGACTAACCAAGTGTCAGCCCATGTCTGTCTGGCATAATGGTCGGTGTTGAAGGAACTCTACTGACCCACTGCCAACCCATGTCAGGATCAACTGCTCACAGAAATACTGATTGAATTATATGTCACATTATGTGCCAGGCCTGGGGATCCGGGGAGGGTTGAGGGGAGTGGTGGAGGAGACGCTATTCACCTTCGCCCTGAGTTTAGAGATTCAGAGAGTCAGGATCATCCTCAGTACACACGTGAAGAACACAGTGTGCGAGGAACAGGGTTTTGAGGTCGGTCCCACCTTCACAATGCAACCCTAGGAGTGCCCTGGGTTTCTGGAGGCCAGAGGGACAGGCCCAGTCATCGTAGTGACTAATTCTCCATCATCTCCGCTGAATCAGGCTGATTCGGTCAGAATGCCTCAGAAGAACATCAATATGTGCACAATTGAAAAGGGCCGTTTATGAGGTTGTCGTTAGGTCAGAAATTAGGAAAAATACTAAGATAACCTATTACGAAAATCTAATTTTACCAGTTTATTTGAGCCCCCAGGCTCAAAAACAAATTTGCTGTGATGTAAAAAGAATCATGAAGAAAATAGCTTGGACGAACTACTGACATTCAAGTATCAACGGCTATCAAGACTTATTTTAATTTATTTTAATTTAAACTTAACTTGTTCGCCCTTCTTTTTCTACACTAGAACGATATGTCGTATTTAATAGGTTTAATAGTGTTAGAAGGTAAAGGCTGACTCCACATCAGTAGGTTCCAACCATTTTCATTACAGGCACCATCAAATCAGTGTGAAAAGCTCTTGAGGACCACTATTGTAGAGCATAATGCAGCATAATGGTTTTACATTAAATTAATTTTTCACATAAAATGACCAACAACGTTTTGTGTTTCCTTTACATTTTCAACCCTATCAGCCAGTCTTGGTATGTATGCTCTATTCCAACAGATTACAGATGCAGTGTAGGTAGCATAGTTTACATGATGAGGTTAATATGGATACAATAGAGAGATAGAAATACAAAAAGAAAACGAATGTATTTGACAGTCAAACTATAGCCAGGCACATAAAATAAGCATCAAGCTAATCTTGTACTTTGAGGTCATTATACCTATTTTTGATCTTTTGATTTTAGAACTTCTCTAGAATGTCTATTAGCATATCTGCTATCCTCTGCGTTTCAATTTGAAGATAGCTGCTGAACACCTCTGGGCACAACAAGTAAACCCCTTTCAGCATGAAGCAACCCGGTTAATTATTTTTGTACTATTTGATTGTCAATATAGGAAAATGTACACAGAAAAGTACATCTCATCCCCAAATGTCTTCTTTGGGCCCTGGTTAAACATAGTGACTATAACGAATGCAAGGTGAATTTGGGACTCAACTCTACTGTGCAATATTCATACCTTCTTTGTAATGCTGAAACTAGGGGGTGAGTAGAAAAGTTTCTGCTGTCCCAGCCCTTTAATGCCGCAGCGGATAAAATAACTCTCAAGTAAAAGTACATTCAAACATATAGAAAGTTGAGAAAATAGGTATTAAAAATGTAATGCTGAGGGCTTCTGTAGGAATGTGAAATATAATGTTTTAAAAGCATTTAGAGGATGAAGATAAAAAAATGTATATCAGGATTTGACGCAAACACGGACAAACTCCACCATTATCCAGAGCTGGGAACAACTCAAGCAGTGATCCGTAAACAGTAATGTCAGGTCAAACACAAAGCCCAATTTGGACAGTTTATTTCCTTGTCTGCACTCCAGATATTTATTCAATTTAGATGATTTAGTTTCCTTCACAACCGTCACAATCATTTACCACTAGGAGACGTCAGCCGGGCTGTTCCCTTTGCAGCCATCCAACAAAACATACCACAGGTCTTTACTTGGCACTGTGAGATGACTTCAAAACACATCGCTTCAGTTTAGGTTCTGAGGTTAAAAAATAAATCTAAGGAAACATTCAGAGAGCTGAAATAACTCTGCAAAAATCTTAAAAACAATAATCTAAATGTAGTATTATATTGTCCTGAACAGAAATTGTCTAATTGAAATGTGCTCAATTCAGATTGTGTGTTCTGATTTAAACAAATGGAAAATATGTTCAGTATGGTTGATAATACGCTTTGTTATGGTAAACGTGAATCCATGAACACATTTATGTTCAAGGACATACTAACACTACGACCAAGGTCTTGTGGCGGCATATTTTTGCACAACAACATTTGAGGAAAAGAAAAGCTTATTAGAGAAGATATTTAAGAAGAAAGAGTCTACTGCTCTTTCACAGTTGGTTCAACTAACTCGAAATTGTATGAAAACCAGTCCTCTGTTGCCTGCAGATCACTTAGCGAAATGCCTAGCTTTGGAAAATAACTTTGCCAGTAGGCATACAGACAGAAGAAATCAGACTGAATACAATTTTGGATATTCAAACATTTCGTATCCTGCCTGGGTTTTGAATCGCTCAGCGCTTTTTCACAAAAGAACTGTCCTTATGCATTAAAATGAACAGGGCCGCCTCTGTCATCCCAAGTTCCACGCAGACCAATATTTTTGTTGATTCAGTTAGCTGTGCTTCAGGCAAAAAAAAAAGTGCTTTTTTTTTCTACCGGAGCTGATGGCTTTTTCCCCTTTTTTTGTTGAAACACAAGAGAGAAAAAAATATTACTTCCACCCCACTGCCCATTTGCTGCCCTTCCAGTGATGTGTGACCCTGTTTTATTAGATTTCATTTGTTCACTTTCATTACTGTTATGCCTTTTGATTTGCAGAAATGGCAAAGCAGAGAACTAAGATGTCTATTTGTCATGACAATGGGGTAACTTCTCTTGTCCGGACCACCTCGGAAAGTACTTTTACCAGAACAGGAAATCAAAATCATCAAACCTGAGGTCAAAATACCAAGCAAGACCAGTGGAGCAATTGCATTATTCTTGTTTGTTAATACAGTGATGTTGATTTCATTAGTTTATTAGTTCTCTGTGACCCCTAACGTTGGGTTTTTTCAACACACTGCAGGATGTTTATTACCCTTCCTTTTATATAACGTTCAAATGTAAATACATTTCTTTCTGCTTTAGATTACCAACATGTCTATGTATAAACGTATTAACTTCTTATGACTGTACTTTTCATTTTTCAAAAGTAAGTAGCACAATAAGATATTATAGTAATTTTGTTCTAGCGAGAAGGAGAACTAAATACATTGGAAATCGAACGTTTTTCTACACATGACCGGAATGCACATATTATTTATATTATTATTCTTAATGATCTCTGGATTTGACTAAAACCAACATTTGAAATCTAGTCTCAGCATGTTCACTTTCCAACACGTGTCTGCATTTGGTGACAATCCCAAGTCAAATGGGCATATGTCCCAAGGTCAGCGATGTGACGGATAACAGTGCATGAGGAAGGGCATGAGGTGGATCCACTGGCACGCTACTGAGGCCCTAAGAGCTAACGGGCAAGGGGCACGTTGCACTGGCGTAATGCAACTCATACACAGCCTCATAATAGGCACTGTCTGCGCCCTTCCCAACAGGGTACCCCCAGAAACAAGGTGGCACTGCCGCCCACTGGACTCTGTGTTCAGTGAGCAATTACCTACTGGCAGATAATCAGCCAGGGAGAATGCAGAAACACACATGACAATAACTCAGTAACTTCAATAATAATATGAAGGATATAAAGGCCAAAGTGGGACTATGTTTGTACTGTAGAAAGTGGCATCCACACAAGTCTCGCAGAGATATTATAGAATTAGAATGAAATAAAAAAAAAGATTGTTATATTTAGGTTTTTCATGACTTAATTCAACATAAAAATCCTTTTATTGAGCGAGATTATAACATCTCTCCAAAATCCTTAATGAGGGCCAGAAAAAATACTGCAAAAATAACAAACCAACCGGTAAAAAAAACTATTACATCTTGAGTATGAATAACTGTATTTGCACTCAATGTAACTGTCAGTGCAGAAGAAACCAGAGCGTACAGAACCCATTATTATGAAAAGTGGGTGGGAATTATTTCTGGGATTTGGCCTAAACTCGAAGACAGCACAGGCAATTCATTTTGTGTCTCCTGCACTGGTGGAAATTTGTGTGGATGTGTTCAAAGAGCTAATTTGTTGTTAGAAGTGTCTCAAAAATAAGCAGGAAGATAGACCAGTCCACACACCACTACAATTACACAGCTAGCCGTGGTTATCAAGAATATTGTCTGGGCAGCCATCATCACATGTGTTGTTGTGTGTTGAACCTCACAATTAGCACAGGCTTATAACTCAGAATGACTATTTATATATATATATCTGAAAGACTCACAGAATACTGACATTCAACACCAGTAACGGCATAGCCAAAAATCAAATCATTTACACAAAAACACAAAATAGGTGAATAACATAAGAGTTTGTTTATATGAGTAAGAGTATCATATATGTGTAAAGAAGAAATCTCCAGAAAGCCTTAGCGAGCCATTCTACTTTATTCCGTATTTCCAGACGGCGAGTACACCTTGCCTGGTGGAAGGAGAAGGAGGTTGCCACTGATGTGGTGAGACACTCCTCTGCCCCTCTCTGCCCACTGCTCTGACCGGGATGATCCGGCTGAACCAGATGGGAGTGACTTCTCCCCATCCTTGCGCTGCAGGACTTCCACCCTAGACCAGCCTGTCACCAGCGGCTGCTGAGGCCCTCTCTGTTGGAGGGGACAATGGCCCCATGGACAGCCGAGCAGTCTGCCCCTCCCCAGAGAACAAAAATACAAGAATGCTAGTGGAACCGCAGGAGGGAAAGATCAAGGACGGGCTGATCTAGGCCTATGGACAGAAGACAGAGAAACATGAGAAAAGCAGCCAATATACAACTACCTGACTCCCACGGAATACAACTATCTGACACCCACTTTATACAACTATCTGATCCCCACTGTATATAATACCTAACCCCGCTGAAAACAACTATCTGATCCCCACTGTATATAATAACTAACCCCGCTGAAAACAACTATCTGATCCCCACTGTATATAATACCTAACCCCGCTGAAAACAACTATCTGATCCCCACTGTATACAATACCTAACCCCGCTGAAAACAACTATCTGATCCCCACTGTATATAATA
>JACXGK010012564.1:0-14162 GCA_016801125.1 Novumbra hubbsi | reverse complement strand
TGGGCCCTGTCAGGGTATGTATTACTTGGTGATAACACACTGTATGGGCCCTGTCAGGGTATGTATTAATGGGTGATAACACACTGTGTGTGCCCTGTCAGGGTATGTATTAATGGGTGATAACACACTGTGTGGGCCCTGTGAGGGTATGTATTACTTGGTGATAACACACTGTATGGGCCCTGTCAGGGTATGTATTACTTGGTGATAACACACTGTGTGGGCCCTGTCAGGGTATGTATTACTTGGTGATAACACACTGTGTGGGCCCTGTCAGGGTATGTATTAATGGGTGATAACACACTGTGTGTGCCCTGTCAGGGTATGTATTAATGGGTGATAACACACTGTGTGTGCCCTGTCAGGGTATGTATTTATGGGTGATAACACACTGTGTGTGCCCTGTCAGGGAATGTATTACTTGGAGGAACACCGGATGGTCCACAGAAACCTGGCAGCCCGTAACGTGCTCCTGAAGAGTGACAACATAGTCCAGATATCTGACTACGGCATCTCAGGCCTTCTCTACCCTAAAGAGAAGAAGAACTTCTACAATGAGCACAAGGTCTGTCTCCTTCCTGGTTAGGTCATGTGGTCTGGTTAAACTAGTGAAGGACAACAAACCCTGTAGGTTAGATATAGGCCAGAAGACAACCTCAGACTGTTATTCATCTCCTGCTCAAAATTCTCCTTAGCATCTGTGTAATTTTTGTGAAGTTAAAATCTTAAAAATTTACAAAAACAAAGCTACACTACTTCTATTTGATGACAGTTGGGCCAGGATAACAGTAAACAGTCACTTTCACGTAGATATGATGCAAGAATTGACTTCCCATTGTATTAATATATATCATTTTAATCACAATTTGACATTATACTACATTTCACATTTTTATACCACCAACAAAATATTTCTCTGTTTTACACTAACGATATCATGTGCTGTTAAGGCTACCATACTGAACAGCAGAGCAACACAGGCAGTCAGCCTTTTAAAGACCAGTTCTCATACTCTACTGTGGATGTAGAGAGACAGAGTTGGGTTCACACTGTAACCATGTACTAAAATAAGAGGTTTAGCATTTGTGGGAAAGGTGGCCCTGGAATGGATGTAAGGAGACATGTATAATATATAATATAATTACTTGTTTGCGGTTTAGAGGCATCAACTGACCATCCAGGAGTTGTATTTAGTCCTTCTGTTTTCCATTCTAACTGTTCCAAATAATACAGTGTATTACAGTTAAATGGGGGAAAAGTGATTGATTCCAATCAGGGCTGAAGGACATCTATTAGAAGGGAAATCATAACTCCTCTTCAAGACACTAACTATGCTAACTAATGCTTAATAAGAGCATGAGTATAATGAACTTGCTTCGTAATATACCCTACAGACAATTGAGTTAGGCTGCAAATCCCATGCATCATAAAATCCAAGTACATTTAATGAGCACAATCCATTGTTTATGCTTTTGGATGCTGACCTGATACATGAAAATATTATAACATTGTTGCAAGGGATGTTGAAAGGGTAAAACCCTGTTCACATTTTGCTGTGATTTGTTCATAGACTGAAAACCAATATCCAACTTCATTTTGGTGAACCCTACATTTTAAAGTGACATGTTGACCTAATACGTGACCTGTCTAACCCTTCCATGACTTTGGTCTCCCATCACAGACACCCATCAAATGGATGGCTCTGGAAAGCATCTTGCTCCGCAGATACACACATCAAAGTGATGTCTGGAGCTATGGTGGGTCACTGTGTCTGTGTGTGGTTGACTCTTATATCAATGGCAAACCGCAAGTACTTTTGGGAAGGCCTGCATGTTTACAGTATGTCTATTATATCGATGCATCTTGCAGGGGTGACAGTGTGGGAAATGATGTCATACGGGGCAGAGCCCTACCCAGCAATGCGTCCACAGGAAGTGCCAGACCTGCTGGAGAAGGGCGAGCGTCTCTCCCAACCACACATCTGCACCATAGATGTCTACATGGTCATGGTCAAGTGTGAGTGCCCTCTCTCCCCCTCCAACATATCTGTACCGCATCTATCAAACTCAAACCAATCACATCTTCTCAACACTACTTACCTATCACATCTTCTCAACACTACTATACTTACCTATCACATCTTCTCAACACCACTATACTTACCTATCACATCTTCTCAACACTACTATACTTACTTAACACATCTTCTCAACACCCCAATACTTACCTAACACATCTCCTCAACACCCCTATACCTACCTATAAAAAATGTTATGCTCCCCCAGAGAACTGCTATACTTGCCTATCAGAACCCCTGTTCTCCCACCTCAACCACCACTGATGTCCTCGGTATAAAAGTCTTCCTGTGTGCATCTGCACTGTTTAGACTCTGTCTGCCTGAATTATTTAATGGGGTTATTGTCTAATTCTCTTGCATACTTCAACAAGTGTGTCACCAGAAGGATATTAGAATGGAAATGCTATATTTCAGAACATCTAATTTGTAATCATTTTAAATGTAGGAAACTATTACGTTTTACATTCACACTAAAATTCAACAACCATTACAATATATATTTGTTCCGTTTGTGATGTGTCAAGGAGGTATTAGAAACCCCTGACAAAGTGGCCTTCTTAGAGTATGTAAGGCAAAGGCTAAGTACAATTATACACAAACATACAGGAGTGGGAAAGTTGCCAGTGTAATTTGAAAGCTATCCATCCACTGAGATCTAAGTGGCAAATACATTTTGAATCCCCAGACAGTGCAGTAGCTATAAAGGATTTACACAAAACTCATACCTAATTATAAAGGGAACAAACTTTTTATAATTTACAGGTTGGATGATTGATGAAAATGTCCGTCCCACCTTCAAGGAACTGGCCAATGAATTTACCAGAATGGCCAGAGACCCGCCTCGGTACCTTGTGATGAAAAAGGTAGGAAAGAGATGATAGAAGAAACCAGGTATCAGTAGCAGTACAAATCAATGTTTGCTTAGTATGTGTTCCCTTTAGGTTGGTGACTTCAGTGCATAACAGTGATGATGAACACAATCATGCCTGATTGGCTGAGGCGTGTTCATCACTGGTACACGAGCAGACTGTCTTTCCTCATGAGCGGCGCCTCCTTCTCTCGCTAGTTTTATATCCAAAGATTTTAGGAGCTCAATCCCAAACACAAGTCACTGGTGACTGGTTATCGGTTTATGACAAGGATGCTGTAGTTGGTGATGACTGAAGTACATGTTTTCACCTTCATCTGTCTACCAGGGGAACCCCAACCAGGTGGACTCTCCCTCAGATGAGTCCTCCCAACAGGGCACAGAGCTGGCGGACATGGGGTTAGGGTACCAGGGGGAGGAGGGGCTAAGGAACGTCATGGACACACCCCCTCTCTACCTGTCTCAGGCCAGAAGTCTCTCACGAATGGACAGCCACAGAGTGAGGACTCATCTGATAAATACACAATATAATTTCAATGCTTTCTTACATTCTAATCCATTACCTTTAATAAAATAAAATGATGTAGGAGGGCAGGAGATGATCCAATTGGATTTCTCCATAAACTAAGTCAAAGTATTTTTTTGACACTATAGATCTGGTAGCTTCTGTGCATGTGTAAATCATGTTCTGCACATGTTTATTTTCTAGTTCCTGTAGTCATGTGGCTTGGTGGTACTGGCACTCTCTCACTACATGTATCACCCCTTCATGTGTCTTGGTGGTACTGGCACTCTCTCACTACATGTATCACCCCTTCATGTGGCTTGGTGGTACTGGTACTCTCTCACTACATGTCTCACCCCTTCATGTGGCTTGGTGGTACTGGCACTCTCTCACTACATGTTTCACCCCTTCATGTGTCTTGGTGGTACTGGCACTCTCTCACTACATGTCTCACCCCTTCATGTGGCTTGGTGGTACTGGCACTCTCTCACTACATGTCTCACCCCTTCATGTGTCTTGGTGGTACTGGCACTCTCTCACTACATGTCTCACCCCTTCATGTGTCTTGGTGGTACTGGCACTCTCTCACTACATGTCTCACCCCTTCATGTGTCTTGGTGGTACTGGTACTCTCTCACTACATGTCTCACCCCTTCATGTGGCTTGGTGGTACTGGCACTCTCTCACTACATGTCTCACCCCTTCATGTGTCTTGGTGGTACTGGCACTCTCTCACTACATGTCTCCCCCCTTCATGTGTCTTGCTGGTACTGGCACTCTGTCACTACATATCTTACTTTACTCACAATTTCGTCATGATGATGCAGCCATGTCTCTGCTTGTGAACACATGCAGAGCTTGATACGCAAAAGTATCTGGACCTATAGCTTCTAGAGATACTTATGAGGGAAACGGTCAGAGAAAAGCCAGACCTTCTAAACACAGTTCTGTACTTTTCCATTATTACCCTCAGGGTGTTCACAGCAGTCAAGGTGGATACCTTCCAATGACCCCAGGACTGGATAACCCACCGGTCAGTCAATGGATATGTCCCATGGTTAAATAAGAAAATACACGTAAATGTGCTAATGCTAACATATCATGTAATGACTTCTGGCCTATATCCAGCCTCTACTCACGGTTTATCTCCCCACCGTTCCCCCATATAGATGGCGTGGCCCTCAGTGTCTCGCTCTCGCCTAAACTCGGCTCGCACCATCTCTGAGAGTTCAGAAGGACGTGGTACGTTGGTAGAGCTGGAGATGTGCGAGGACTTCTCCTGGGGGGGTAGTCTGTGGAGGAAGCGGCATCGGGAGGACAGCGCCTACATGTCCCAGAGGGACAGCATGTCAGGGGGGGCATCGGAGACCCCGTCCCCGGACACAGAGGGGGAGGAGGACCACAATGGATACGTGCTCCCCGGACTGGGTGACAGTCCAGAGAGAGGTAACGTACAGTAGATGATATGCAGAGAAAACCTGTTACAGCCGTTGTGAATGTTCACTAGGCTTTAATAGTATAACCTATTTTGTGTATGGCGTGTTCATAGATGTGTGTAGATGTCCCTTGTTAAAACTATAAACAGCTACTTTGTTTGTTCAAAATGTGTCTCCACAGAGACACACCTGGCTGCCTCCAGAATCATTCTGCCTCACGGGAAGACTTGCAAGTTCCCCTCATACCCAGTCGGACCCTCGGAGGACCACGACAGTGCCTGTGAGGAATATGAGTACATGAACAAGCAGGCATACATGATGTCTCTCTCTCCTAGACCGCAGCCTGGACACACAAAAGATGGTTCGCAGTGGCTGAAGATGGACAAGAGGCAACGCCTCTCTATGCCATTGCCAGACACAGAGTACACAGAGTGCACAGGCCTCAAGCCTTTAGCTGAGGCGAAGAGGGAAGGAAAAACCAAGAATGAAGAACAGGACTATGAATCTCCTGAGGAGAAACGTGTTTGTAATGACGTTGAATATGAATACATGGATATTCGAAATGTAAGTCCGGACGATCCCCCAACACAAGGTGTCCCACTTCCTGGAGCTATACCCAAACAGCCAATGAGAGTTGACGTGGAGGAAGAGATGGAGGAAGAGGAATACATTGAAGAATACGTAGAAGATGATGACTATCAGTACACAAACCGGCAGCCCAAGCTGCGAAAGGCACTGCAAGGCCAGGAGGGGACGATGATGCAGTGTGGAAGGGGGGAGGAGGTGGATGAGTACGAGGACATGGACTCCCTCATCCCAGTAGAGTATGAGAATTTGCAGGGGGATGAAGATGGTGCAGTGGGGGGTCAGCACTCGGGGATGAGAACATTTGTGAAGGTGGGGGAGCCTGGTGGTGGAGATCGCTCATTTGACAATCCAGACTACTGGCAGAGCAGGTTGTTCTTGAAGCCTAACACTGTGACCACGTAGAGGGCTGGACCTCACTCATGATCACTAAAGAGGATAGCAGCCTCAGTGCAGTCATGTAAAAAAATAAGTACACTCCCTGGAAAGTTGTAAATTCTTAATTTCAACACTATATATGTAAAGGTCACCTAAATTACACTGAATGAATCCATGTTTGTATTCATTTATTTATTAAAAATCCAGTATAAGTTGCAGTATAAAATAAGTACACTATTAGCGTTAATAGCTGTTGTTGACCACTTCATGTAGCTATTTCTTGTAACTGTCAGACGCTGAAAGGATTTGTTTTGTTTAATCCTTTTTACAGTATTGCTTTAATCTTATGTTTGGGGGCATTCTTGCTGGCAAGCATGCCTCAAATCCCCCCAAAGCATTTCCATAGGATTAAGATATTGGCGTTGACTCCGCAATTTCATAATCCTCCATTTCATTTTTTTTAGGACAGTCTGTTGTAGCTCTGCTTATGTTTTGGATAATTGTTCAGTTGCAAGATCCATGCTCGATTCAGCTTTTTGACAGATGGCCTCACATTCTCCTCAATAATTCTTTGATACAGTTTAGAAATCATGAAGGACGCAGTAATGACAGGTCAGCCTGGCCCGACGTAGCAAACTAGCCCCAAACCATAATGCCACCAACTCCATGCTTTACTTTTATTAGGTGTTCTATTCAAAGGAACTGTTTTGTTTTTGCCAGGCATGGTGTTTTGCACGGTGGCCAAACATCCCTCCAGAATACACTTTCCTAGATTTTCTTCATTTCCAGACCACGGGATTGATATCTTAGAAATGGCTTTGTTACCACTCTCATGTGCATTCATGATGTTTCTTCTTGGTTTGACTTTATCAATGAATGTGGTTGGTCTTACCTGAACTATCCATGTTCAAATGTACAAAAAAAGAAAACTTTACAGTGGGGTGTACTTAGATTTTTACATGACTGTAACTGTTCCATCCCCATATAAATCTATGAAGGATCCAGGGAGGGGAGGAAGCTAGTCAAATATCAAAACAATTGAAGACTTGTTATATATTCCTTTGTGTGCCAGTTTTTTTATCTTAATGTGTGATTTACATTGATAATGGTTTCAGCCATAATACCAAATAAGCTTTGGGATTTTTATTTGTGTACACTGTGAGTATAAGAGACACTAGTGAAAATGGCCTGAAAACAAACTTTGTATTTGTGTTTACTTACAAGAACAAAAGGTGTATTTTTACATTGTATTTTTCCATGATATTTTCTTGTTTAAAAAGTGAAATGTAATATTTTAGTGATCTTTTTTATAAATACATCGGTTCTGGACCAAATTATGAACCAATTGTTGGCATTGCAGGCTTACTCCATTATAACGTAAATTAACTGAGCAGGGATTTTTGTGTTGGCAGAAAAACTCTACTCATCCCATTAAGTGACCATAGAGCATTAAAAACTATGAGATATTAGTTTAAATCGATGGCTCACATGATTACTGACCACTGACGGTCTGATCAAAACATCTCGGAGAGGTTGATGCATTACTTCAACAAAGGGCTACAGCTGCCTCGCAAGGCATAATCTGGTTGTAATCATGACAAAAGGTTTTTCTGTCGCACATCATTAACCCCTTCAGGGAAATGGGGTTTTATATATAGCCTAGAAAATTGTTTATTGAATAAAATTATACACTGCATATTTTTGGAATTCACTATTGACTGTATTGCCAGTTGGTTGAGTATGACAGTTGCAACACCAGAGATTGTATATTCAATTACCTTAAAACTCTTAAAGGTCTAAGGCCTTATTGGGATTTCAAAATTTGCCAGGCATTATCTTGACCTTTTGACCTCTCAGGAGGTCATCCTTTATGGTAGAATGATGTCCTTTATATTGTAGATTCTGAAAACCCTTAACTTGAAGAAGGATGAATAGATAACATTGTTTGAGAAGACTTGATGAGTATATTAGTGAAAATCTGTGACATGTAGTTGTTTTTATTGAGAAGCACATAGTGTCCTCCAACAGGTAGGGCCTTTTATTTTACATTTGGACATCCCCAGGGGCTCAAAACCAGTACAAATAGTATATTGTTTGAAAATTTAACATAACATAGCAAACATCTGCATTATTTCTTCTGAAAACTGTAAAATATCAACCAAAATTGTCAATTTTGGGTCCCTATATCAGTGTGATGAATCATTTTATACAAAAATCAAAGATTAGATTAAATTCTGATCAGATTAACCCCTGAAGAAATGTCTAGTTTTTATATGCAATCATGAAATAGTGCTTTTGTGGTTTCGGCTTTACAGAAATACACAAATGACATGTCCCCTACACCTGTAGGCTTCTATGTTTAATAATTCCGGAGATATGAATAGAAATGTAACAGGTGCGCTTTTCGACGCAGAATTGCCTCTAACGGCCTTGTAAGAGATTTCGGTCAAGATATTCTACTTTGCAGAAATACATGAATACATTCTTTGCAGCAGACTGGCCCCTACAACGTGTTAAGACCGTAGGCTTCTATCTTTAAGTTGTCCAGAGATATGAATAGAAATGTAACAGGTGCGCCTTTTAGTTTTTTTATTATAGTGTTTTGTGGTCAAGATTTGGAAGACTTCTACCATACAGAAATACACAATGTCATTCATTTCGGGAAACTTTCCCCTACAAGGTGGACAAAACCGTAGGGTTTAACCAATATGGAGATATCGATAGAAATGTAACAGGTGCGCATTTTGACGCAATTTTGCATCAATCAACCTTCACAGATTTTGCCATTGTCTGGCAGAAATTGTGTTTTTTTGATTAATTTCAAAACAGATTTTTGCATTTTCTACCTCTTAAACGATAATACTTAATAATAACAACAACATCTCCTGTCCTCTGAACATGATACATTGAAGACTTCAGTGCAAAACACAAGGAGAGAATCAGGTGCTACAATGGGGACACTTATGCAACAAGCCATGAATACAAATACAGTCATGCCTGATACTGCCCTACAGGTGTGTAGTATCCATGGGCCCCACCTCCCATGCTCTACATTTTCCCACAACATCCCTTTACCTGAAAGGGGTGTCGCTTAGTTCCCTCCCTTGAGGAAAGAATGGTTATAGACATAACCAAAGATTCCCTTTCGGTTGGTCACTTCAGTGACGCAACAGGGACAATACACAGTGCCACTATAAACACACAAAAACACCACAGAGACAGAACCCCCCCCAAACAATGCAGAGGCACAACCTTTCAGATGCTGCTGGTCAGTGAACATAAAGGGAGGGGTGAAAGTAAGGTAAATAAGTCCAGCAAAGACCACTCCTGGCGAAGTAAGGTGAACAAGACCAGCACAGACCACTCCTGGCAAAGTAAGGTGAACAAGACCAGCAAAGACCACTCCTGGGAACTGTGGAACTGGCCAGAAAACAAGCTACCAAAACATGACAGTCAGGAACGAGAGGAATAAGATGGCAAACCTAAACCACAACTTGTCCGCTGCATTCCAGAAACTAACACTGCAGCGTGGAACAAAATAGCAGGGCTAGCCAATGGAATCGGCACAGGCCTCAGAGGCAGCCACCAAACCATCTGCCAAACCTGCCCCCTGCAAGCTGTGGATGCAGACAGACCAAGTGCAACCGGGATGGACTACATACGCTACAGGATAACAACTCAGTAACAAGAGAGGCCATGAACAGTCTGCGTTAAGACAAAACCACAGAGCCTAGTCTCTGGACCGCAACAAACCATGGAACGCAACGTTGCAGTGACAAACTAAAAACAGCAATGCCCGATGGAATATGACCCAAAGGGACTATTGAACTGCTGTGAGCAGTGGAGAGCAAGGCTAAGCAAGAAAGGTATGAAAACACTTTCCACATTATACTAGAAAACAAAGCCTGTAAACCAGCCTTGAGAGCTGCTAAACAAGGAAGTAAAGAGCAGTAAATACAGGTGTAGCTGGGAAATGTATAGCACAGCAGGTGGAGCTCCCAGTTACTACACACCTGTAGGGCCTTATGATTGTATCTTGTTTTCATGGAAACTTTTGAAGTGCCTATTGTGGCACTAAAGCGACCAACCGAAAGAGAACAACTGTCATTTTGAGGCTTGTTAAGAGGTGCAAGTATATCGGGTTGCAAGGCATGCCAAAAAAGATACAAAACACTCGCAATTCACAACAGGACAATTACAAAAGCATGTGAATGTCAATGTGCAATACCTGAAGAGAAAGGACCCTTCGGCCAAATTAATCAGTATGTAGCTTTTGTTTTGTTTTTGCATAATTCGCATTAGTGTTGGCGTAATATTTAATCTATGACTTTTATTTTGAAGACCAACTCAAATGTCACTTTTGTGAGAGAGAATCTTGCTTCACAAAACGGTCTATCGTGCAGAGCAGGACTGAAAGCGTCGAAGTGTGTTTGGCGATTTTGGTGCTTGATACGTCGGGAAGAGTGTTGTATAGCGAGTCGCTGTCAAGATGTCTGACAACGAAGAACAAGAGCAGACCATCGCTGAGGACTTGGTTGTCACCAAGTACAAAATGGGGGGTGACATCGCCAACCGTAAGTGACGGATCTGTGTATTTAAATGAGGGTCCTGCTCTTTTCGACCTTTCAAGATCTTACCAGCCTAACCGTTACTAGTGTGTACTGTGTGGGAGCACACATACCAACAGCCATGTGCTTCTTTCACATGCTAGGTACTGTAGTCATGTTTGAAACGAGTGGGCGGTGGAATTGAAATGGGCCCTGGCCTAACCTTACTGTACTGTCGTTTTTTGTCTCTAACGTCACTGTCTAGCAAGCATAATTCTCCGTTGAACAGTATTTGTCAGGTTACGTTAATACATTAGTTAACAAGGATAGACAATTTGTGTTTGTTGACAAGTGTTATCCATTGCTGTTGTTAAGTTAAAAACGAAACGTCAGCTAGCTATGTAAACATTTCTAAATGTACTCTAGTCATCAGTTACGGACGGGCATTTGGTTGCAGCACTAACCAACAGATAATAGTAGACATATGCACTAACCACCAAAATGTTCTACAGTAACTGTCTACTTAGTAGATAGTTAATAGTTTACTGTTTTTGGAATATAGCAAAGCAAGGTAGCCAGTGTATGTTTTCATGTCAACCAGACATTGTGTAGGTTAGTTCTCTGAATAACAGAGTAACTAATTAACAGGGCTATAGAATATCTAGGTACTAGCTTGTCTGATGTTGTGATTCAATGTTTAAATAGTGTTTTGAAAATATGAATCTAATGTCTGTCATACTTCACCACATATTCCTCTGCCCGTTCTTCTTTTATCCAGAGGCATTGTGCGTGGTGATTGAAGCGGCCCAATCAGGTGTGTCTGTACTAAGCCTCTGTGAGAAGGGAGATGCCCACATCGTGGCAGAAACTGGCAAAGTCTTCAGAAAGGAAAAAGAATTGAAGAAAGGTAAAGGGCCTGGGTGGGCGAAAGGCTGGCAGACATGGCATTCCAAAATAGTTTGTCAATAGAAAATGCCTGTTTTGCCTTAGACTTAATGATAATCTTGCATAATGCACGCATCATTATATTGCATATAATAATAATAAATTATTGAAAAATAATAAGCAACTTGTCTCATAAATGAAAACCAATTTCCTTTCCTACAATGTAGAACAGTTAAATAATTATAAGTGCCCCCTTGTGTACGCTATTAAAAAAGACACAAAGAAGACAGGAATACCAGCATAACAATTGCTAAAATGCTGTACATGGAAGGATGTCGCCATAAAATGAGAAAACATACTGTATACAAACATGTCAAAATTAAAAAAAAAAAAAGTTGATAATAAGAGGAGTGGTTGACAGATCTTAACACATTTTGATCTATTGTTACTCAACATGTATCAAATGATCTCTCAATTTAGGGTTTGCCAGTTGATTTAGCCAGTGATTAGTTATTGAAAAAGATCGAAATCGTTAATCCTCTTGATCTTTCATTCAAAATATTTTCTAAAAATATAATTTAGTTAAAGTAAAACAATTAAAAGTAAAATGTATATCTTAAAATATATTTCTTAAATGTATGTGTGCCACAAATATTGGCCTCCCTTCATTTAATACTTTGTATAACCTCCCTTTGCCAATATAACCGCTCTTAGGCTAGACCTTTAAATGTGCAATGTGGTTGAAGAACGTATGACAAGGGATCTGAGACCATTCCTTAGGTTCCTAAGTTCTTAGGTCCACTGTTTTCTATGGGATTCAGGTCAGGGGACTGGAGTTTGAGTTTGTTGGATGACAGCAAGGGCTATTTTTTAGCTGTGGAATTTCTTTGCCTGTTTCATTTACATTATTGTTGTCGTTGATAATCTTTGGTTACACAATTGCAGTGTCTTGCAAACATATTTAAACCTCTGAACCATTCAGTAATTGTACTTAATTACAAGAAATAACAGCAAGACATGTGCACATCCGCTGGCAGCATCATAAACATTATTCATCCCAATATACCAGACGTGCACATCCCCTGGCAGCATCATAAACATTCTTCATCCCAATATACCAGACATGTGCACATCCCCTGGCAACATCATGAACATTCTTCATCCCAATATACCAGACGTGCTCATCCCCTGGCAGCATCATAAACATTCTTCATCCCAATATACCAGACATGTGCACATCCCCTGGCAACATCATGAACATTCTTCATCCCAATATACCAGACGTGCACATCCCCTGGCAGCATCATGAACATTCTTCATCCCAATATACCCGACGTGCACATCCCCTGGCAGCATCATGAACATTCTTCATCCCAATATACCCGACGTTCACATCCCCTGGCAGCATCATGAACATTCTTCATCCCAATATACCAGACATGTGCACATCCCCTGGCAGCATCATGAACATTCTTCATCCCAATATACCTGACGTGCACATCCCCTGGCAGCATCATGAACATTCTTCATCCCAATATACCCGACATGTGCACATCCCCTGGCAGTAGAGCTGGGGAATATAATCGGTTTTTAGATGGATCACGATCCGTGAACGATTCTTCGATTATTATTATTATTTTTTTTCTTAATTGTTCTTGTCAGCATTGTGATGTAGTACTGTTAATTGTAAATAAATATTCTTAGTAAATATATATGTTTGGTAAAGTTATGTCCTTCGGAAGTAAGGCACGTGCACCTGTCTGATGTGGGTCTAACCTAGATACAAGACAGGGCACAGGGAGACCAGCGCCTAGATGCTTGAAAGCACACATTTGGGCCCGTTTAGTTAAAAAAAAGAAAAAAAAGAAAAACAAGCTTGATAATGCAATGTGCGAGACCTGTTGAGCCTAGATTAATTTCCATTACTTGCGATGCGTGTACCTGCCGAGTGGTCATTACCTGCGATTCCTGGACGTCCACAGACTCATGTGTAACGGTGCTCGTTGTATTTAAGACTGGCAGCTGAATTCACAAACTTTTACGAAAGCAACGCAGGTTTTTGCTAAATGTTATTCCAGAGTGCACAATCAAATTTTGATGTTTCACATAAACAATACCATATGTTATACTACCTCGTTTTACAACTGCCTTTTAAGTTATATTATAGTCTGTGGGGTGCAGTATGGGGTAGAGTTTGAGGAGCAGTATGGGATGGAGTATGGGGAGCAGTACGAGGAGCAGTACGAGGCGCAGCATGAGGAGCAGTATGGGGGGGCAGTACGAGGAGCAGCATGAGGAGCAGTATGGGGGCCGTACGAGGAGCAGCATGAGGAGCAGTATGGGGGCAGTACGAAGACCAGCATGAGGAGCAGTATGGTGACAGTACGAGGAGCAGTGTTACGTGCCCACCTCCTTGATGGTACCTAACTAGTGAGCTCGCTGGAGGTGGGGGAACGCAACGGCCGGTGTCAAAACCCTATATAGGTGGGTGACTGAAAGAATACTAGAACAGACAAGTAGGTTGTGGTTTTCATCCCTCACGGGGAATATATTTACATTAGCAACAGTGATTAACATACATACACATTATACATATATACATACACAAAAATACAAACATACCACTAACGGAAGGTATAGGAGAAGGGCCGAACGAACGGGGTCAAAGCAATGAAATAAAATCAAAAACAACCCTATTCTTCCCTGTTCCTTACCTGCCTAACAAACTATAACCTGCCGCACCTCTAACCTACCTGCTACAAGAAACAGTGGGTGACACCCGCTCGTATCTAACCTAATGTGTTTAACAGTGGTTATCTACGGGCATGTGTAAACCCCAGGGTATCTTACCTGACCCTTCTCCTAAGGGGTAGACAAACAG
>JACXGK010012563.1:0-14163 GCA_016801125.1 Novumbra hubbsi | reverse complement strand
CCCCCAACAGAACCACGACTGATCAGCTTATACTACTGCACACACACCCATCTGGCCCCCCAACAGAACCACGACTGATCAGCTTATACTACTGCACACACACCCATCTGGTGTATATAAAAAAGACTGAATAGCTGCCAAAAGGGTAGCAAAATAGCTTTGACCATGGGACTTACTTCATCCATTTGCTGCCCCATCAGGGTTAAATCCCGCTGCTCAGACTGAAGGACTTTTTTATTCATCACTAATGTTTTAACAAATGGAATACCCAAAATACTTGTCAAAGTATGATAGTAATGCTACGCAACATGTCAATGTTCGATTTACATCATTTGACATGGACTTTGTACAGTAGTATCGTTACTGAGAAGTAATGGTGCCTGTTTTCCTTACGTCCTGAATGAAAAGGATGTAGTTATTTAAATGTTGACACAGACAGTGATAAAAAGCCATGTCAGACCATCTGCCTGTTTTTCCAGTAAAAATTACAATGTTTTTTCCTTCCAGAAAGCCCTCCATGAGGCCACTCATATCCAAATAGGGGATACAAAGGTCCCCCTTCACTTCACTTCACATCAAACGCATAGAAAAACACACATAGAAGCTACGGTAGTAGCCCTGTAGTAAACCAGTTCAACAAAGTCAAAAGAAACGTTCATAAGTATGTACAAAGTTCAGCTGTGCTTGCCATTTCCTTTACAAATCTATACAAAAGTATATATATTTATATAAATAGAAAATATAGTGTGTACTTATACCGTTTGAGTCAAATGTCAGTATTAGTATTATTTTCTTAATAAATATTAATGTTTTTTCTTTTCCTTTTCTGTGATAAACAATTCTAATGACCTTTCAGTCGTTCTGAGACAATCTACCTATTGATGTCACTACATCCTTGTACTAGAACAGGAAGGACTTTGTTTACTCTTGTGGTCACAGTCACTCTCTGTCTGTACAGCCATGTGTCTGTAGGGAAAGATACAAATTCTGTCTGCTTCACAGCGGTTCCTCTGACAAACGTTTTCAGAGTAGCTTTAGTACATGGTATAGGATAAGCTAGCAACATTAAGTCACAGATCTTACTACATAAATGTTTTTTTCTGTACAGTTCTGCCAAATAACAATTTAAAGATAACAAAAAAATACAATTGCATTATTCTTTTTGTTATCAAACCAGAATGTAAATAAGAATATTGTTCCAGAAAATGTCAAATGATTTATCAAATTATTGTTTAAAAAAATACAGATGTGAATTTGGTAATAATACAACAAAGCTGTACTTTGCCCGATAACATCCAGAGGGGTGACGAGAGGCTCCCCCAACCTCCATCCAAGTACCACCCTCCATACAAGTACCTCCCAACAGCCCGTGCCTTCACGTCCCTTACATAGATCACCAGATGGGAGCATATTTACAAGTAATGAGTGTATAGATGTGTGTATGCCTGTGTTCTGTGAATGTGGATCTGTGTGATTTTAGACTATATGAGTGAATGTGTCTCATCAATCTTTTATGTTTTAAGCTATGTTCATATGACTTTGTATGTGAATTACTTAGCGAATGTAGATATCGACTCTTAGGCGTATTGTCACTGAAAGGGGAGCTACTTCCTGTCAGGAAAGGGTTTCCCACAGGAATACTGCGAGGCGTAGGAAGTTAGACCACTGGAGCTTCTGTGAGGACAGACTTACTTTCCAGTACCTCTTGCAAACAGCTCAGTTACAGTATTTTGTTTTTATCCCATTGGTATAATTTAAACATTTGTGTTAAAATTGTACTCTAAGCACAACAATCTCAACAGATCCTTTATATTATTAATGTTTCATAATCTTTCAAGTGTTCATAGACCAAATAACAGTTAGTTTAGTGGTAACACTTTCCCTTAGGTTTACACTTATTTTTATGTAACTGCTATTTAAATGCATATTAACAAATTCATTAAGAACTATTAATGAATAGTATTAGTATTGGTATTGGTATTAAAATACAATCATTATTTATCGTTGTAGGTTATTATACTTGCGGAAAAACTTGAGGTAATTTCCAAGCATCCTGCAACATTTTATTCCAAATGAGTAATTACCCATGATTTTTGATTTGGTACTTACACAATGTCTTTGTACACATAAAAAGACACGTAAATAAAACATTTTGAAATTACAGTTTTGCAGTCGGCTCTGTTGCACCATATGTTTGACTACTCAAGATGTGTCTATGTAGATACTACAGATAGATACTACAGATAGGTACAGTTGGTGCTCTGTCAAGGAAAATCGCACTGAGAATTGCTCTGCATCTATTAAGCAGTGTTTAGCTTACTGTTTGTATTGCTTTTATTTTTGTTCATGCTGCCATTTCGATCATTCGGTATGATCGACATACTGATGATCGGCACTTCAGTCATCAATAAATATGGACTTTTTCTCTGTTGGTGCCCTTGCTGTGATTCTGTTTTTTACCTACACGCTAATGGAGAAGAAAAAAAAGAGGCAAACGTGACGTTATTCTTTGTAGATTCAGATAAGATACTGCAACCTGACGATAGTAAGCATTTTACTTGCAAATGTTTAATTCCTGGACAGTAAAATTGACAAACTACATTATTAACTTCCAGAAGGACATCGCGAACTGATGTGTGCTAAAGTTTTTTGAATCTTGGATACATTCTATGATAGCCAACATGGCCATTACCCCAGCTGGATTTTCCATCTACTGGCAGGACAGAATTTCGGAGTCAGGTAAACGTCAAGGTGGAAGGATTGGCATTATGGTAACCTCCAATTGGGGCTCAGATGTTGCTATAGATGTTCAACACACTGTTCACCATACCTGGAACTGCTTACTATAAAAGTTCTACCTGCCATGGGAACGTAGCTTCACTATAATCACAGCAATCAACATACGGATAAAAAGTGCGTGCTGGAGGACCTATACGGAAAAATTAATGGACTAGAGGATGCCCGCCTTGAGGCAGCTTTTATTATTGTCTGCAACAGGGCAAATATGAGGTGAAGTTCTACCAAAATTCTTTCAACACATAAACTTTCAAAATCGTGGGGATCAGACTCTTGACCATTGTTATTGTCAAATGTGGAACAGCTACAAACCCCTCCCCTTTTCGGCATTTGCTAAGATGGATCACAACTCCTTTCTTCTCCTACCAGGCTACAGACAACGTCTAAATCTGGGCCAACAGTTTTTTCCGGCAGTTCAATGCTAAAATGAGGAGTCTATTATCACTCTCCAGGATTTCTTAAAGACAACAGACTGGGGGATGTTCAGTGTAGCTGTGGATGGAGATAGATGAATACACAGATTCTGTGTCAGCATATAACCAAAAGCCCTGGGGTAATGGGAATGTCTGTGCTATGCTAAGAGAACAGTCATCGTGTTACTATGGTATACTGAAGTATAATTACAAGCATTTCATAGGTGTCAAAGGCTATTATTGACCATTACATTAGGTACATACAAAGGGTCAGTATTTGCAGTGTTGACCCTTCTTCTTCAAGACCTTTGCAATTTTCCCTGGCATGCTGTCAATTAACTTCTGGGCCACATCTTGACTAGCCAAATCTAGCATTACCAGTGCTTAGTGTTTGTCATAATTTGTGGGGTTTTGTTTGTCCACCCGCCTATTGAGGAATGACCACAAGTTCTTAATGGGATTAAGGTCTGGGGAGTTTCCTGGCCATGGACCCAATATGTTTCGTTCCCTGAGCCACTTAGCTATCACTTTTGCCTTATGGCAAGGTGCTCCATCATGCTGGAAAAGGCATTGTACTTCACCAAAACTGTTCTTGGATGGTTGGGAGAAGTTGCTCTCAGAGGATGTTTTGGTACCATTCTTTATTTATGGCTGTGTTCTTAGGCAAAATTGTGAGTGAGCCCACTCCCTTGACTGAGAAGCAACCCCACAAATGAATGGTCTGAGGATGCATGACACGGGACTGATGGTAGAGCTCTCCTTTTCTTCTCTGTTTTTTTCCGGATGCCCTAAACAATCGGAAAGGGGATTCATCAGAGAAAAAAACTCAGTCCTCACCAGTCCAATCCCTGTACCTTTTGCAGAGCATCAGTCTGTTTCTGAAGCTTTACCTGGAGAGAAGTGGCTTCTTTGCTGCCCTTCTTGACATCAGGGCATCCTCCAAAAGTCTTAGCCTCACTGAGCGTGCCGATGCCCTCACACCTGCTTGCTGCCATTCCTGAGCAAGATCTTTTTGTAACCTTTAGGAGACGGTCCTAGTGCTTGCTGGGCTTTCTTTGGCACCCTGAAGCCTTCTTCTTAACAATTCAACCTTTCTCCTTGAAGTTCTTGATGATCCGATAAATGGTAGATTTAGGTGCAATCTTACTAGCAGCAATATAATTATGTGTTCCATTACCTGTCTAAAATAGGGTTAATTTGGCATACATGACAGTCGAGTGGAGGGGCATTGTTTGAAGGTATGGAGAGCACGCATCGGGAAAGCAGCATTCTGGACAGTTCTAGAGGCTGCTGGAATGAAAAGCCCCACCACTCCACAGCTGCCTCACGTCAGGGTGATAGTGGCACCTATAAAAGCAGACGCCACACACACAGAGAAAGAGAAGGTAATAAGGCCTGAGCCACGCAGTCCGCTTAATCTGACATATTATCTTCTGTTCGTTAACAGTTTGTGTTTGGCACTCTCCTGGTTATTGAGTGTTTTTCCATTTGATTTAATAAATATGCCCTCGGGTTAACATGTCTCCGCTATCATCCTGTGTCCCTTTGCTGGGTGGCACAATGCTAACTAGCTCAAAGACTGAATGTTCATTCAGTCGAACATACATATTGTAAAAATACAGAACTATCTCTTTAGGGTCATACATTACTAATTCACTCTTGCTGTATGACAGGAATATCAAAAATAGCAATCTACCTTGACATTGTTTTCATATTTCCCCTGTTAGGATTCCTTTGAGACATCGTCTTTCACCATTACCCAGCTCTGAGCAGCTTCTCAATTGATCTGTGATCCTTCAGTCTCCAGCCCGAAGGTACAGCTTGTTGTTTGATACAATGGTGATGAGTTATTGGAATAGGACTATACTGTTGGCTAGACAAAGGACCCCTTTATCCTCACAGTGGAAGACACTGAGCCAGAGACCTTGAGTCTACACTACAGATAGCAGACCTGTTGACACTTTAAGAAAAAGCTCACACTGCATAATACACACACACTGAGCTTGCTGGCCTGTTTACAGAGATGACATGTATTAATCGGTTCTTAAAATCCCTATTTTTAAACAGAAGGGGAAAAGTATTAATGTAATGGCAAGAATGGGCCCTTTCACATGCTTGGTAAAGCCTAATCATTCCATACATTATGTGGGTGAGTGTAGAGATTGAGTTTCAAGTTGTTTTTGTGCTTCCAAAAACTCTCATTCAAAAGTCTGGGTGGAATCCCAAATACTCTGGGTGGATATGGGCAATACCCACCAATGAATGTATTTGTTAGTGACAGAGAAATGGTTGTTGCGCTCAGTAACAATAAATATCTGAACTGACTGCTAAATAAATGTACACTCTACACAAAGTTTATTGACTAGGGATGATCGTCTTTTTGGGGAGCCGGCTCATTTGGCTCCTGAACGGCTCCTTGTTTAAAAAGCTTAAGTCAACCCCCAAAACCGTAAGAAACGAAGGCAAAGGCAAAGAGTATGCTCACATGATGTTAGAGTGTAACATGCTTGTTGAAATAGGTTTACATCTTACTTGTCCGAATTATTATATTGTCATTGTCAACATTTTTAGCTTGCTTATGGTACATTCATAACTCTGTAACACATGCTAGCATTGGGATAGCTGAGTAGGGGGCTACTGTAAGTAGCATTTATATTAGCTTACGTCTGTTATTAACCAGTTTAAATGTACTCAAGCATCAGCTAATGATTGAATGTAAAAAAAATACACAACACATATTAGCTTTCTTACAAAGTGCTAGATATCTATAGCCAGAAAAAAACAAATCCTTGCCAGTAAACATTAACTTCAACGTTGTTCCATCACCTGTTGTGGACAAAAATATGAATGGAATGAAAAACTGTATTTATTATTTAAGCTTATAGTGTGATGCTCCAATTAATAAACAACGCTGGCTTCCTTTGCCTGCTAGCCCATTCCAGCAGAAAATGTGGGTGGCATATTACAACAGTCTGAACTTTAACATCAATGTCACTGTAACTTTTTTAATCCAACCTGCTGGAGTAAAAAACTTTTCGCACTCCAAATACTCATGGACTGCACTGTATATTTGGCAACAGATGCCAAAATGAGTGTTGGCAGAGAAAACAAAACATATTTTAAAGGAGCCTTTGTAAGTGTAATGTTCTCTAACAGCTAACACTGTATCTACCTACTTCACCAAGTTGATCAACTTTTTACAACTTCAACAGATAATGAAAAATAAGGAAAACCAAATGGTAAAAAGGAAACAGAGTGGTAATAGGACAACAATGCATCAGCTGATGTCACATCGCTCCTGTCAGATTCATACCTGTCTATTTGTTAAATGTGAAGTTACTCAGGCTGATATGCTAATAGTCAGACCAACATGTGATTCAAATCCACCCACCACTCCTGCCTCCAACTGTTTGACTATCTGTTTCCTTTGTCTGGGGATATGTTCTGCATACTTTGCATATTGCCATTGGGGATGGCTATGAATAATATTATGGTGATATTATTGTTGGTTGTATCGTAGACACGATCACAAAATGGCAGTGAGTTAACCCAGAGAATCATAACCTAATGCCAAGACATTGTACGTACAACCCTGTATCCTGGAAAGTTGGGATGCTGTGTAAAATGTAAAGATAAACAGAATGCAATGATGTGAAAATAATTAAAACCATGCATTCACTAGAAAACTATTCAAAGACAACATATTAAATGTTTAAACAGAGAAATTGTTTCTTGAAAAATATATGCGTACTGTTTAAATAATGCCATCAACTCAAAAAAGTTGGGACAAAAGCAACAAAAGACTGTAAAAGTTGTGTCATATGAAAAAACCCTGGTGGAACAATTAATTAGGTTAATTGGTAACAGGTCAGTAATATGATTGTGTATAAAAAGAGCATCCCAGAGGGGATGAGATGGGTTCATTACTCTGTGAAAGATTCTAATGAAGAATGCACAGGCAACAATATCTAAGGTCTTGGAAAAATGTGTTATTAATCAAATAAAAATAATATAATCATGGCATTCAGGAGAAGTTTCACTCTAGTTTTGAATCACACCATAGTACAGAAACAGTGCTTTTAGGAGTTTTTAATGACCTTCTGTTAACTGTTGATTCAGAGAACTCTATTCTGGTGCTTTTAGACCTGACTGTTGCCTTTGATACTGAGGACCATAGGATCATTTTATCACGCCTTGAAGTGTGTAGGCATCACCCTGAAATGGTTTCAGTCATACCTGACAGATTCTTGGTTCACCTAACTGAATATTGTTCGATTACTGCTTCTCTCACTTGTGTGGTCCCTCAATGTTCTATTTAGGGCCCCATCCTCTTCACACTGCATATGCTGTCGTTGGAGTAAGTTTTATGAAACACAATATTCCATTTTACTGTTTTTTTGACGATGTGCAAATCTTTTTGCCTTTGTCAGTCTGCTTAAAGGACTTCAAAACTTGGAAACGTTATCAGAATTAATGAAATTAAAACAGAAATCGTTACATTTGTACTTGTTGGGCGATCCTTTCGGTACTGTGGGCCCTTTAACCTCTCACAGTCCATCTTTTGTTAAGAATCTTTGTGTTATTTTAAATCCTTACAATTTAATAGGCTGATTGGTTCAGTTGCTAAAACCCGCTTTTTCCAGTTAAGACTTTTAACAAAGGTTATGGCCTATCTCTCCCCCAAAGAGAAAGTCATCCATGCTTTTATTACTCCTCGGTTAGACAATTGTCATTTTTTGTACATGGGTGTAGAACAGTCATCTCTGCCGTCTGCAGTTAGTACAAAATGCAAAAGAAAGCATGAACGGGCCACCAGTGTTGGCCTCTCTCTCCTGGCTTCCTGTCCGTTTCAGGGTTGATTTTAAGGTTTTATTGGTTGCTTTTAAGGTTTTAAATGGTTTGGTGCCCCCTTATTTGGCTGAACTTCTACACCACCATAACCCAATCGCTGAGGTCGACCAACCAGATGCTCTTGGATTTCCCGAGATCCAGGCACAAAAATAGAGGTGATCGAGCCTTTGCGGTGTGTGCTTCCAGTTTACCACTCCACATTCGAGCTGTGCGGACCATAAAACATTTTAAGTCGCTGCTGAAGACACACCTTTTTGCTTTGGCTTTTAATCCCAGCTGACCTTGACGTCTGATTTCCTCTACAGTGCTGCTGTTTTTATTTATTTTCTGTTATTTTTGTTACACACTTATAATTGTATTCTAGGTATTTTATATTTTTATCCTGTTCAGCATATTTGTCACCCATGGTTGTTTTAAATGTGCTATAAAAATAAATTAAACATGACATTAATGCAATATATACAGATTTTGGAGCAACATATGCTGCCATCCAGACATTCTTTTGGGGGAAGGCCTTGCTTATTTCTGCAATACAATGACAAACCACATTCTGCAGGTATTACAACACTTTGGTTTCGTAGTAAAATAGTCATAGTGATAAACTGGCCTGCCTAAATTCCTGACTTGTCACCCATTAAACACATTTGGTGCATTATGAAATAAAAAATACAACATACTGTTGAGAAACTGAAATCAAGCAAAAATGGGAAAACATTTTACTTTCTAATGTAAAGCAATAGGTCCGTACTCAAACGCTTACAGAGTTTTGTTAAAAGAAGATTGGTACAACACATTGGTAAATCCCAACTTTTTTAAAAGGTCAAAATGCATGTATAACAATAACATTTCTCAGTTTAAACATAAATGTTTTGTTTGTACCATATTTTATTAAATATAGGGATAAATTATTTGCACAACATTGCATTCTGGTTTTGTTTTGCATTTGATCCCAACTTTTTGGGAAACAGGTTTGTAATTTGCAAAGAAAATTATATGCTTACTAAACCTTGAAATGTTGAAACTTTTATGAACTTAAAAATAGTAAGACGTATTAAGGGTTAAGGCACACATATTATTTTTAAGGAACTTTCAGGAACTTGTCCAACAATGTTAAACTAGCGATTACATTTTAGAGATTCTGGTCAAATTTGCTTGACAATAACACAGGTCATTGCAACAAGTTTTTAATTTTCCTAGGAAGCGTATATTGATTTATAATCTATTTAGAATGGGTACTTCTGATATTCACTTAACTAACAATTGTTCCTTGTCCACAAATCCGATAAAAACTAAAAACTTGCATCAAGCAACAAGCTCACCTGAATATGCACGCTGTAAAAGCCAGTTATTACTGTGTAAAATGCAGTGTTTTTAGAAAACACTTTCATACATTATATACTCTATTAATGTAGCAAGCTTTGGTTGTATACAACTTGGAATTTTTGTTGAAGATGCCCTGGCTGGGTTAACCGTCATCTCATTTCTCCTCTATACCCCAGAACTTTTTAATGACAAACATAGAAAAACAAATGCCTGGGTAAAATTTTTATCCAAAGACAGAATTGTTCTATTGCCATTATATTATCCTTGAAAACAATTCCCTTTAAAAACAAAACATTATATAGAATTGTTCTTGCAATGTCTACAATACTTTAATATTTTGCTTTCAATATCAGTGCTGTTTTTGCAGTATTACATTTTGTTTCATTGCAACTAATGTAACTCCATTAGATGGCACAATGATTCCGTAGAGTGCCTGGTTCATGTTAGTGTGCCTGTGGACCAATAGAACTCCTTCATTTTAGGATATTCATATCATTTGTATATAGAAACAACTACACCAAGCTACATGTTTCTGGCCAAACGGTCAAAAAAAGACACATGAGGGTGGCATGAGGGCCCGACGTCCTCTAGTGGGTCCTCTGCTCACATCCCAGAATTGTGCAGCTTGATTGGCATTGGCCAGAGAACACATTGTCATCGTAATCTTTATAGATGAGAGCAGGTTCACACTGACCACATGTGACAGACATGAAAGAGTCTGGAGTCTGAATGTTATGCTGCCTGCCACATGACCGGTGTGTCAGTGATGGTCTGGGGAAGCATCTCTTTGGAGGGTTGCACAGACTTTCACGTTTTTGCCAACGGTACCCTAACTGTTAGGTACCAGGATGAAATCCTCAGACCTGTAGCTGGTGCAGTGGGCCCTGGGTTCCTCCTGGTGCAGGACAATGGCCTGTTGTTATACAAATGATAACCATTCACTCTTCTAATTTCACTAATCATAATGAAGTAGTCCTAGTTCTTTTTCATTAATGAGTCCTTAATCAAGTAATTACTATTCCCAATGCAATGTTTTTTTTATGTTTCACAATGAATATTGAATAATTAGCATATGTTAGGTATTATACTGCCATGCTTTAACATGTGTCAGTGTGTCATTTTAGAGAAAATGTACAGTGCAGAGAATAAATGTTAAAGTTATATGTTGGTTCCTAGCATTTTCAAATACTTTTTCAAGTTGAAGTGTTGTTTTGGTCCATTTCTGAGAAGAATCTATCTAATCGTGTGCATAAGCCTTTATTAAAAGCTGTCACTGGGTCAATAGGCATTTTTTTGGTTTTGCATTCTCTTCAGCATAGCCCTTGAAATATCTGAAGCTAATTGTACATAGTATTGTCAATTATCTAAAGCTAACTGTATATAGTACTGTCAATTATCTAAAGCTAACTGTATATAGTACTGTCAATTATCTAAAGCTAACTGTATATAGTACTGTCAATTATCTAAAGCTAACTGTATATAGTACTGTCAATTATCTAAAGCTAACTGTATATAGTACTGTCAATTATCTAAAGCTAACTGTATATAGTACTGTCAATTATCTAAAGCTAACTGTATACATTACTGTCAAATATCTTAACCCTTGTGTTTCTTAGGGGTCAAAAATGACCCGTCACTATGTATATCAGCAGAGAAAACCCTCTAAATGTTACTGTTTTTTACCTGAAATGTAATGACTTTTCCTAAAGTGACCCCAACATTAGAAAAAGTGAAACATTGTCTTTGTTCACATTTCCATGAAAGCTGCACACCACTAGGGTACAAAGACTGTCTTAGGGGTAATTTTTATATAGTTATAAAACCATTATATACACTATATACATTATAGTTATCTCTTTGCTGAAGTCATGAGTGCACATTTCAGTGCCCAACAGGTCATAGATCTGATTCATTCAGATGTCCAGGAGGAACAAGAAAATGATTTAGAGGAGATATCGGAAGAAGAAGATGGGGAAGAATACAATCCAGACCATGATGAATCATCTTCAGATTCTTCAGACAAGCTGAACGAGACATTTTTGGCAAAGAACAGCCGAATAACATGGTCCTCGTCACCATATGACGACCAGGGAAGGATGGCAGCACAAAATGTCATAAGGATGACCCCAGGGCCCACATGCAGTTGCCCATGCCCAGGACATCGTCTCAACATCCAACTTGAAAAAATTGTCCTAGAGATGACAAATTTGGAGGGTTTGCGTAAATATGGAGACAACTGACAAAGGATGGATGAGATTGATCTGCGTGCCTACATAGGTCTGCTGATCTTAGCGGGTGTGTACAGGTCCAGAGGTGAGGCTACATATAGTCTCTGGGATGCAGAGAGTGGAAGGGCACCCTTCCGTGCCACAATGCCACTGAAAGTCTTTCACACATTCTCAAGAATGCTAAGATTTGAGTCAAGACCTGCAAGACGTGTGAGAGACAAACTGGCGGCCATAAGAGATGTCTGGGAGAAGTGGGTGGAGCATCTGCCGTCCCTCTACAACCCTGGTCCTGAAGTAACAGTGGATGAACAACTGGTTACATTCAGAGGTCGCTGTCCTTTCCGGCAGTATATGCCCAGCAAGCCAGCGAGGTATGGCATCAAGATATGGGTGGCCTGTGATGCACAATCCAGCTACGCTTGGAAGATGCAAGTTTATACAGGAAGCCAATCAGTGGAGGCCCGGAGAAGAAGCAGGGGATGCGAGTTGTGCTGGATGTGACAGAAGGACTGAAGGGGCATAATATCACGTGTGACAATTTCTTCACTTCCTATGAACTCGGCCAGCAGCTCCTGAAGAAGATTACCATGGTTGGCACAGTAAGAAAAAACAAGCCTGAGCTCCCCCCTGCGCTCCTCGCAACAAGGGGGAAGGAGGTCTTTTCATCCAAGTTTGTTTTCACCCCCACCACCACTCTAGTTTCTTACCTTCCAAAGAGGAACAAGAATGTGGTCCTCCTGAGCACACTGCACAAAACGCCTGAGATCAGTGATTGTGAGGACAGGAAGCCAGCCTTCATCCTGGACTAAAACCGCAACAAAGGAGGCGTGGACAACCTGGACAAGGTGATTGGAACTTCCAGCTGCAGGAGGATGACGGCCCGCTGGCCCCTGGTCATGGAGCAGCTTGGAAAGGCACTTGTAACCCCACACATTCAGAGAAGGGAGCGCCTCCCCCGCACAGCAGCATCAGCAGCGCTTGTGAAAGCTGTTCAGGGGGCTGAATCTGGTCCTGATCCACCTGTGGCTGCAGCTGGGCCGAGCAAGAGGAGGAGATGCCAATTCTGCCCCTCAAAGAAAGACTGTAGAACTAATACTATGTGCTGCACATGTGAGAAATACATCTGCAAAGTCCATGCACACACAATTGCATATTGTCCTACATGTGCTGAATAGAGTTGAGAGAATTATGTTCTTCACGTTATTGTTTTGAATCTATTATTTTATTTGTATTTATTGTTTATGTTCATACACCTTGTGGGTGGTGGCAACGGTTAGAAATTAAAATAGGAGAAGACTAGTATTTTGCAGTTGAATTCCTCATTGTACCGTTTATAAGCACCATGTTGCCAAAAAGGTTCCAAACGGTTGTTGTTTCCTTTCTATAAAATGCATTTAAAACTACTTTCTTTACATTTCTGATACTTTCTTAGGCTATAGAAGTGCTATCTCTTGCTAAAAAGTTAATGTCTACGCCTATGCAGTACTTTTACCAATAATAATAAACCTCTACTTTAGTAAAACAAAACTATTATGACAAATGTGTTCACTGCAGTTTGAAATGCAGTCTTTCTGTACTCTGAAGAAGCAAAACCCACATATTCACAAAGTTTGTGATGAATGACAGGTTGTTTCTTAATGCAAAATAGTTTTGGGGATTACAATTCAATTGAGCTGCTGTATTTTAGGGGTTTGGTGAAGGTAGGTTAAGCTGAAGCATCAAGTCTAAGCATTAAGTCTAACATTATTGTCTTGTAAGACAATAATGTTGTAAGAAAAAAGTTGGAAACCCATCGGTACAACCTCGCAAAGGTGCATACTGGTGAGATCATTTTAATTGGGGAGATTTCTGTCACTCTGAACAATATTGTAAACAAAGATTATGTAATGAGATTTTGTAATGTTACAGCTTTATTCCAAAATGTTATTTAATAAACATGTTTCCTCAAAATTATACACAAAATACCCATTAATGACAAAGTGAAAAATGTAAAAAATTAAGAATTAAAATATACACATGTACATGTATTCACAGCCTTTGCTCAATACTTTGTTGAAGCACCATTGGCAGCAATAAAACCACCACGCTTCACTGTAGGGATGGTATTGGCCAGGTGATGAGTGGTGCCTGGTTTCCTCCAGACATGATGCTGCCACCACCTTGCTTCACTTTAGGGATGGTATTGGCCAGGTGATGAGTGGTGCCTGGTTTCCTCCAGACATGATGCTGCCACCACCTTGCTTCACTGTAGGGATGGTATTGGCCAGGTGATGAGTGGTGCTGGTGTCCTTCAGACATGATGCTGCAACCACCTTGCTTCACTGTAGGGATGGTATTGGCCAGGTGATGAGTGGTGCTGGTGTCATCCAGACATGATGCTGCCATGACCATGCTTCACTGTAGGGATGGTATTGGCCAGGTGATGAGTGGTGCTGGTTTCCTCCAGACATGATGCTGCCATGACCATGCTTCACTATAGGGATGGTATTGGCCAGGTGATGAGTGGTGCCTGGTTTCCTCCAGACATGATGCTGCCACCACCTTGCTTCACT
>JACXGK010012561.1:0-14044 GCA_016801125.1 Novumbra hubbsi | reverse complement strand
GTCCCTGACTGAAATGGGAACGTACTGGGTGGTCCCTGACTGAAATGGGAACGTACTGGGTTGTCCCTGACTGAAATGGGAACGTACTGGGTGGTCCCTGACTGAAAAAAAAATCCAGTTAATAAATAATTTTGTTCATTGTATCAAAATACAGTGAAAACATTTTTAAGATGTAATTTAACTTGCCAATTTTGTAAATAGATACATGCAGCAGTAAGAAGTGCTAGAATTCTCTGTGAAACTGCCAATGCAGTGTGATGCAAATTGTGTGACGTTTAGATGTCACAGTCTGTGTAGAAAAGGTTGCTCTGACCACTAAGACACCCAGTATCATAATGGTTTCACATCCTCGTTTTGGGTTGCAGTTCATCCATATCAACATAACCATGAACCGTTTTGCTTTTGGCTTGCTAAATCTATTTACTGAAGCTTGCAGACAGTGAAGTTTGAGTTTATCCACAACGAATCCATTTTTTTATTTTTATTTCTAGAATAGAAATGTATCAAATGACCAAAGAATGTAATGCAGAATGGTAACAGGAATTGGGAAAAAAAGGAACATGTACTTTACATAAGAAACTGTGCCAAACAGGGATACAAACTTTGGGGGGTCAAAAAACTTTACTTGTTTTTCTCAAGAAACCAACATTTTGCTTACATTATAATACAATAACAAGTAACATTATAACTATTACCATTAAAGATCTGTTTGTTTTGCCCCCTCGGTTACGTTTCCATGTTCCAAACGTTCTCTCTGTGAGCGACATAAAACCCTGCACCTGATAATGTTCTACTCATTACAACCCATTCAATTCACATTCACACAGTTTACTGAATAACAGACTAGGTCACTGCAAACAAATTCTGATTCTCTGTCTGTGAGTAGGCAGCATTGTTGCATGGGAGTTAGTAAACTGATTCTCACAATCTCCGCAACACAGATTGAACGATACCCTTTCATTTTGCCTCTGTAGGTCTGCCATTACACTACACAAGTTCAAACCCAGTCGGATCTAAATACGTTCCTAAACACCCAACCTGTCCTAGACCTGTTGGTCTCTGCTGCCTACTCGGGAATCCATAATAGCCAACTGGCAGTGAGGGGGAAAGGACATTATTTACATGTCGGGTTCAACGACTGTAGAAATCAAAGCAAAAGTTTCCAGGTGTAAAGATATATCATACATGTTGTTGGTGAATTGCCAATGTAAAAAAAAACTAAATTGCTATGCGAGGCACTTTTTTCCAAGGTGGAGGCTGTGGGGTTGAACTGATGGTTAATCTTGCCCCACTATGAGAAGTCTAGTTTCTGGTCTATCAAATATTATTTCAATGTAAAACAGCCATACCTGACAATGATATTTCAATTATTGTAGGAAAGCTATCATGCCGCGAAAAGCATTTGTACATCTCTGGCAAGTTTGGGTCATTGCATAATGAACGGTCATGGATTTCAGATGACATTAGATCCGGGGTGGGCAAACCGCGGCCCGAGGGCCAAATGCGGCCCGCTAGGCTGGTCCATCCGGCCTCCGGAAGGTAATAAAATAGTTTTGAGGGGAATTAAAAAAACAACTCAGCAGCCCGTTTTTATACATAATTTAAATTATTTACAAATAATAAAGGATCTACTGTATACGTATGATTAACTAGTGCCCTTTTCTGGCCTGCAAATCATTCATAATTAACAAATTACAAAAACAAATGTGGCCCTTCATTTAATAAAAAAATCCTGATGTGGTCTCCGAGACAAAAAAGGTTTGCCCTCCCCTGCATTAGCACAATTATTAACATATCAGACACATTTTATCTAGAATATGTTTTCCCCTGATGGTTCCTTTAGTGAAGTAGTAGGTCTGTTTGGTATTAAAATATCCTAACTGTCTTAAAGGTTACTTTACTAATAACATAAAAACAACCAGATTTTACCCCCAGAGCCCCTCCTCCTATCCAGAACCCATTTGGGAGAACCACTGTGGAGGAATAACAGCAATACCTTCTGAGGTCCCCGTATCTGACGTAAAGTAAATGTTTCTACATTTATATTCCATTTGTTTTTCAACCACTAACTGCGTTTTCTCTCATGCGCCATAGAACCAAAGCTAATCCCTTGTGTGAGTAAACCTACTTGGTAATAAAGCCGATTCTGATAAACCTTTCCCTTTCTGAAAGTCTAGTTATCATGACACCGAGGTGATCATTGGGCCTTCACTCCCCAGGCGAGGAGGGGGTGTGGGGGGTCGATGCGCAGGAGCTGGCGTGTGGCCGACTCCCAGTCCCAGCCAAATTCCAGCCTGCTGCACACACACGGATACTCCCTGTCCGCCCAACGCACCCAGTCCACAGCCCTCTTTACCGCCTCCAAGTGGTCAATCCTGGAAGAACACACACAGGAAATACATTACACAGACAGACAAAACAGCGCGCAGATTAACGGACCAAACAAAACCAAAAGCCTGAAATACACGCGACGTGTCCTCCACTGTGGACACGTGAGCCAGAGCCCCATCGAGACGCACCTGGGATGAGGAGGTGAGTGATCCAGGTCCAGACGGAACAGGCTGAGGAGCAGCTTCCCCACCTCCAGCCCCCTCACCCTCATCAGCTGCAGTACTAGCAGGCTGGCCACGAGCCTCAGGATGTCAGCATGGGCCCTCACCCCTAGCGGACGACACACGCAAGCACCCCAAATATTATGGTCAGAGAACCTGAAACCGGGTCTTCATTGAATCTCTATAGTAAGTCTCTACACTTGCTTACCTAGAGAGCTTATGCCTTTCTTCATCAAGAAAACATTTGCGAAGTGGTCCACATCCACACCGATGAGGGAACCCAAGGCGGCAGAACATTCCCAGTAACCTTCCTGGAACAAATGAAACAAATGTACTCTTTCCTCTTTCCAGCTGTTGGTACCAGAGATTGCTAGCGCTTATGGGCATTAACAATGCAATGGAGTGTCCTCTGATCAGGATTCTGCTAAGGAGACCCACAGCCCACACGCATTGACTGACTGGCTGGTCATCTGAACATGCAGAAATATGAAAATGTTTTAATATGAACATGTAAATAACTGCAAGCATGTTTGTAAAATGCATTTCCTGATTTGATTTTCCGTATAAGATATGCTCCTATTCTTTATTAACATACAATATACATTTTGCTAACTGGTTTCTATTCATTATTTTATGTTTTCTATGCAAAGTAAAATGTCTATGTACTCACTGAGTGCTGGAGGTCAAAGATTTTTGGCCATTTCACACCAGGACGATAGCAAACACTACTCCTGAAAGAAACAGAAAACAGTTGCAGTTGTGAGTGCAGTTCCTGTGACTGCATAATTGTTTGACTAAATAGCATTTTTTTTATAAGAACCCAACCTCATAAGAGACGCTGGAAAATTGGTTGAGTACCGGAATACAGTCTTCATTGCTGCAGATCCAAATAAGGAGGCTGTAGGCATTGAACAAGACAAGATGTCTTGAGGAGGTTCCCTTGCCATTCTCATTGCCTTCCGTCTAAAGGCAACAGGAGGTGAAGGCCCCTCTCCAAGTTCAGCGGGTCTACTAGCCGAGGCTCGTCCAGCTGAAGAACACTCAGGTAGACCACCAGATGACTCAAAGCTTGGAATTGAAATGTCACAGTCTTCAGACATTAAGAGACAGCGTATTTGGCTGTCCTTGTTGTGAGACAGGCGCCGCGCCTGTAAGTCAGACACCACAGAGGCCTCTGGGAGTCTGGACATTTCCCTACAAGCCAGCAGGTTTGACCGGACAGCAGTATGTTGGATAACTTTAGCTCCTGGACTGGAAAATGCACAACCCAGATAAGGATGAGGATCTTTGACAGAGGTTAAAGGAGCAGGAAGAACATCAGCCACAGAGACAGACTGGGACTGAGGACCAGACATGGAGGACATAAGAGGAGCATCAGCAGAGACAGACTGGGACGGACGATGAAACATAGAGGACATAGGACGATGAAGCCTAGAGGACATAGGACGATGAAGCCTAGAGGACATAGGAGGAGCATCACCAGAGACAGACTGGGACAGAAGAGGAGGCATACAGTAATGCATACGAGGCATACTACGACGACATTCACGCATATAGAAGCTGAGATCGCCACCTGAGACCTCCCGAGACTCAAAACAAGGCATAGGAGGAGTCTTTGAGGAAAATCTGAGTGAACGCGGAGGAGGAGGAGGAGGACAACTAGACCAGCGCTCATCACGAGTTGTAAATGGACGAGGAGAAGTAAAAACAGCAGTAGAATCAGCAGGAGGTTCTGAAGGAGGAGGTGCGTAGTCAAGAGAACAATCAGAATTGGAGAGAGAACTGAGCAAGCAGGCAGAAACTGAAACCTCCTCATTGTCCTGGTTGCCCAATAATCCCTGTAAAACGAAACACAACAACAGTTAGGAAATTGACAGGAACACATTTTCTTAGAGCGACAAAGAAAAATCTAAATTCCCCAGTGATCACACTGTTCATACATCAGATCTTCAGAAGGAATCGCAAACCCTTTCCCGATACTGCCTGAGAGGAAACAAACCTCCTCCTCCTCCGACCACTCAAAGCTCCCCGACAGCTCCACCGCACCCTCCCACTCCATCACATCCGCCTGCCAGCTGAGGTAAGGTAAAAAGTCAACATCTTCATCTGAGATGAGTTTGGGAATGTCTGTGAAGCCGAAATCAGGCTGCTCAGAGTCCTGAGAGCGAGAGAGACAAAGACAGACAGAGAGAAAAATACAAGACACACATCAGAACATTATTACATTCCTATTTGTGTGTGGTTGATACATATGTGTGTATGTTTGTCTTTAACATACCCTCTCCTCGATGGCCACAAAACTGGTGAACTGAGACAGGATGGAGAACTCTTTGCTCAGCTCAATGATGGAGGACTTTAGCTCTGCTTTCTTCCCCTGAAAAAATTTACACCACCTGTATAACAAAACTATCTGCAGGTAGAACACACACAGTGAAGTATTTCACTGTTAGACGTGGCCTGCCGTTAACAAAGCAGAAACCTTTCCACAGACCTCGTGTTCAGCCTGATTGCTATGGAGACTGCCGTCCTCATAGTCCCTGATAACAGCCCTCGCCGTGAGCTTATGAAGGAACTGAAACACACATCATCACAGCGGTTGATCACAGGGGCAACTTGGGCGCTATGACGTCCAGCCGTATATGAACCGCGAGGCTGTCTCACCGTGCCCCTGGTCTTCTGGAGCTCCGTGGTGGAAACCATCGTCTCCAGATCCTGTCCATTTACGTCTCCAAGGAGACTGGCCTACAACATCAGGCACCAATTCAAGTTAGACTCCATCCGTATCATCCAGGCATACATGTGCACCCACCCACACACACACACACACACACGTCAGTGACAGTACCTGTGTACAGTGTGGTACGAAGCCGTAGACCAAGGTTTGGTAGTTGGAGAAGAGCGCGTGGAGTTGGGAAGGGGCCTGGACGGGGGGAGGGGCTCTGGGGTTGAACTGTTGCCACTTCACAGAAACAGAGCTGCAGCCCGGAGACATCATGTGCTTCACCTGACTTGCCACCTGACACACACACACACCTTTACTATACACAAAGACTTATTTGGGACCAGAACGTATTCCCATGAAGAGATGTTCCCTAGACACAACACCCCAACCCCTAACTTTGTAGCATGGTATTCCATATCAGTGTGTAACGAGTCACTTTTGTTTCTAAAACATGGATGGTTGTCACCTTTTCTCGCCAGGTGTGCCTCATCTTGGTGTCAAAGAACTCATAGGTTCCTCCCCCAGCCTGGGCCAAGGCCCTCAGCATGTGTCGATTGGCCGTCGGACTCAGGCCACAGGTGAAGAGGCGACTGTGCTGGGCATGTTCTCTGACCAGCTGAAGGGTCTGGGCCTGGTTCTGAACATGTCCGTCTGAGAGCAGCAACAGGTTCCTCACGCCCTGCGACGGGGGCAGCAGGCTCAGGCTGCGCAGGGGCCTCCACAGCTCAGTGCTGCCCCCAACTGGTGGAGAGGACTAACATCAACAACAGGGAAGTTTAATAATACAGGAATTCAGAATACAACCAAGCACAACAGTAACATGTAAATAAAACTAATAATTTTTGAACATTGCTACATTATAGTAAATACACTGTTGATATGCTCGAAAAACAATCTGAACCTAACATTCTTAACACTAACTTAGTGTAATTTACCCTTTATTCATGCTGCAAAAACTCACCTTGATAAACTTCTTGGTTGTCTGCAGGGTTTTGACCACGGGTTGAGCAGAAATAAAGGCCTCTTTTTGGTCTGTGAGATGTTCAGACAACCACATTTGGGATTGATTTTTATGGGGAAAACATTTCAGTAAGCAACAAAAAGAACTTCTGAAGAATATTTCTATCCATCTAATTTTCTCTTAGCATTTAGGGTCTCATTGAAATTTGAATAGTACTGATCCGCTGGGAGCGGCTGACTAAGAACTGAAGACAGGGGGCAGCCATGAAGCCTGTCTCCTGGGTCGATGCAGTAATGTCTAGCTACATATATGTATATGTATATATCTTTCAATTAAAGCCTCCCCACCACCATTAACAACTCAAATAATCAAAACAACATTAATAATCTTGGAGGAAAATCGTAATTTAAGCCCACCTGTGCCAAAGAAGATTATGTTTACTCGAACATCATGTGGTTCCAGGTTGTTGAGGAGCTGCAGGGCGATTCTCCTGGCCATCTGGAGAGCTTCTCCTCTCATGGACTCAGATGAGTCCAGCAGCAAGATCACCTCACTGGAGCCAGAGAAGGAGCTGGGCTCAAACTCTGGGTAGAAAACCAACATGCAGGCCTGGAGAGAAGAATGTTGAGATATGAATGGACAGTAGGAAAGAGAGACCTGCTAAAGCAGGGGTCTCCAAACCGTTCCACGGAGGACCGAGTGTCTGCAGGTTTTCACTCTCACCTTGTACTTGATTGATTAATTATGTCACTGATTGGTTAGGTCTACCCTCATCTGGTTATTTAGGTCTGAACCTGGAACCAATTTACAGGAAAAAACTAAAACCTGCAGACACTCGGCCCTCCGTGGAACGGTTTGGAGACCCCTGTGCTAAAGAGATGGAGGAGAGATATACACAGACCTGGCTGTCTTTGTCCGGGTGTTTCTCCACCCACATCCTGGGCAGGTGGATCTGAGCCAGACTGATGAGGAGCAGGAACCCGTCCGGACCGAGAGACTCACCTGGACATGTGCTCACAACTGCCTTGCAGTCTGTTTTCTGGGATTAGCATGTCATGTATACACAGGTCAGGTATCATTTGAAACATCTTATTCCTGTGGTTTGATTTCAGTGTCTGATACACATCTACTATGGGTCATACCGGTGATGTCATCGTTATGCCCCATACATATCTCACACACACACACACACACACACACCTTGGTCTGTTATGTTACCTTGATCTTGACTTTGTGGCTGACACAATGAAGATTGATGATCTCATTGGGCATCTCAATGGACATGTCCAGACTGAACTCCCTGACAACAGACACACTACAGGTCAGTGTGTGGACGGATTGATATCAGATTTAATGAAGGTTACAGGACTAATGTCCCTTCCCTCCATAGAGTTTAGAGGGACACTCACCCCTTGGATTCCAGGTCGGTTACACAAACTTTCTCCAAGGTCACCTGGCACAGATACAGAAATTCAACAGTAGAAACATGACATGAACTACAACGCATCATGAATATCATGTTTGTCCACCCAGGCAGGGATTCGGTGAGTCTGCGCTACCTGAGTCCTCTGGTTGAGTGCTGAAGTTTGTTGCCATGGCGCCACGCTCCCTGGCAGTGAAAAGTTGATCACGCCGTCCAGGACGACCAGCTCGGTGATGAAAGTGACTTTGATGAGGACGGTGGCGCTGGCTGGCAGATTCCCAACGCTGACGGTGAACACATCCTGGGAGAGTGGAAAGATGACATCACCGAAATGTCCCATTGCTAGAGATTCAAATTGGACACAGCCATCCAGCCACAGCAATACAACCATCTGACCTATGCATATGAAATACCGTACAACACGCTCAGAGACGTACAGGTGCATCCTGGTCCATTAGGTAGGCTCCGTGGCCTCTTTCGATGGCTTCTTTGTATGCTTTACGGGCCTGCTGTTTCTCCTTCACCTGGGACAGAGAAACACACCAGCTGACCACACAATACTACATATGCGGATCACAGTCCTGGGGATCACAGAGGGTGTGGTGAATTACCTGCCCCACTACATGTTTCCCATTGATGAAGGCTTCAAAACCACATACAGCCGAAGAATGATCCAATGGGAAGACGTATTTGGCTTCGATTGAGACGGCGCTCTGATTTGTGTAAGTCTGGAAGATGATGACCTGTTAGCCAGTAGGAGAAAAGCTGTTTGTTATTATTGCAATATATATTTGGATAAGCCTCCATCACTCATCACTCCAGTCACAGCTCAAAGACCAGAGAAGGTGATTATTAACACGCCACACCAACCAAAGGACCCCATCCCCACAGTGGAGCAACATGTCATGGAGAGGTCATTTGTCAAAGATTCGGGCACCTGCCAGGGTAAAAAGAAAGTGGATGGAGCAATAAACAGGAACGTCCTTGAGGAAAAAAACCACCTCTGCCAGACAGCCGAGAACTATGACAGAAGTTCACCTTCCAGCATGACAATGACACAGCAAAGGCTAGAGGAGTGATTAAGGAATACAAGGCTAATATCTTATAATATAAGTCCCAACCTAAATGCACCTGACATTGCCCAAAGAACGGTACCAAGCGTGAACAGTTTTGTAAAGCGGAATGGACAAATATTAACAAACCTAGGCGTGTAAAGTCAGTAATTGTCACGTCCTGGCTGGGGGCCCCTGGCCATCTTTTGTGCCTCTAGGCACCTGTATGCTGCTGTTCAGGGCTCCCCAATCGGAGACAGCTGTTGTCAGTTGTCTCTGATTGGGGAGCCTACTTAAGGGTAATGTTTGTCCACACCCAGGGGGGTTTATTGTTTAGCTATGCCTCAGTTCACGGTCGCTATCACGTTTTCTAGTTTTACTGTGGATACGCTATATGTTCTTTATGTAAGTCCATTCACAGTGTGTTTTATGTTTAGTTATTAGTTTTGCTGTTAGTTTACAGCCCCTTTGTTTTTCGTGTTCAGTTTGTGTTTGTTTTGTTTCGTTAAATAAATTCACAGTTCGATCTACAAATGTAATCGTTTGGTTACAACCTGCACTACGGCCGTGACAGTAATGATCTATCCTACTTGACTAATAGCGCTATTTATTCATAAATAAAGCAGAGACATTTCCACTTATTATATTTCACTGTTGTATTTTAACATATCTTTGGTGTATGGTGTGTCACAAGAATGTAATTGCTGAGAATGACACTGTTATTTTGTGCATTTCACAATAAAGACATTGACTTTAAAGATGGAGAAGAGAAATACCGTCCTTAACGAAATGCCTAAAACTTTAAACAGATTTGACAAAATGTGGAGAAGTGGCCAAGTGAAACACAGTGATGTATGTTCTAGTCTAGTCACATAGTACCAGGTCCAGTCCATTCTAGTCCATTCCCCGTCTAGTCTAACCTGGGAGACGAGATCCATCAACCTGGCTCGGACATGGATGGCCTGTAGAGGAAGTGGTGTTCCAGCGCTGTCCAACAGGCCTGCAGTCACCTCCTCAAGGGGGTTCTTGGTGCTCCAAACACCCTCCTCATCCTCACCGGCAGACACTACAATCAGCCAGACATGTTGTCACACACTTTTAATTCCTGTTTCAACTGGTTCAGCTATTGACGTGTAGTAACGTTTGTTAGCATGTTGGCCTCCCTTGAACACAAAGTAACTGCACGTTTACATTAGTCTGTTGCGTGGAATGCTTACGGAGGTCAGAGGGGGAGACAGGAAGAGGCAACTCTGCAGCAGAAACATCGATGTTGGGCAGGAAGTCCTTGAGTTGTTCATCCTCCAGTCTGAACTGAACCACATAGTGCAGTCTCACCTGCTCTGGGCTGTACACCACATACTCATCATCCTAGAACACACGCACACACAGTGTGTATAAGTAACACACACACACACACACACAGTATATACGTAACACACATACAGAGTGTGTATAAGTAACACACACACACACACAGTGTGTAGAGGTAACACACACACACACACACAGTGTGTAGAGGTAACACACACACACAGTGTGTAGAGGTAACACACACACAGTGTGTAGAGGTAACACACATACACACAGTGTGTAGAGGTAATACACACACACACAGTGAATAAGTAACACACACACACATAAAAGAAACTGGCAAAAAATACAAAAGCATTACCTTAAAGTCTGAGGCGGTCCTGGAAGTCTGGCGGACCCCATGTACACTGTGATACCCATGGGGGGCCTGAGTCAGGCGGCTGTCTCTCTTCTGGAGGTCCTTACAGCTCCCCAACGCCACGTCACACACCAGGAGCAGCCGACTCCCATCCGTCTCACTGGGCTTGGAGTACTGTAAACTAGTACTGAGACACACAGCGAGAACGTGTTGACACCAATGGTAAACAGACAACATGCTCTACACTGTTATTTCTGACTACCAACATAAAGGGCGTCTCATTAGAATCTAGTCAGAAATTAATGTTGACTACTGACCTCATTGAATCACTGAAGTAGATTCCACAGCCCAGGTTCCCAATGTCTGTTCTCTCAATCCCATGATGCTCCACTCCAACCCTGGGCAGCAACAGACCCCTAGAGACAGACAATTGGTAATGTATCATGTCAGTCACGCTTAATATTCCAACCATATGTGTGTTTGTGATTGGTTTGTGTATGCTAACCGAGACAGGATCCCCACAAAGCTGCTGGGACTGGAGGAGTGGAGAAGGGGCTTAACATTCCCAAGCTCCTCCTTAAACATCTGTAGCTCCACCCCTCGGGTCACTTTCAGGACCTGCATGATCTGCACGGGTCTGTTGGGGAAACATGAAGTGAGTTAGCCACACACACGACACACACGACACACACGACACACACGACACACACGACACACACGACACACACGACACACACGACACACACGACACACACGACACACACGTCTGTACCTGTCCTGTAGCAATTTGGTGACCGACAGAAACTCAGGTCCTGGGGGAACTCTTTCAATGCTGCACCTCAGGGCGCGGTACTTGCCCAGACAGGAAGAGGCGGGGCTTCTCAGCATGGCCTCACTCACATTCAGCACATCTTTGATTAACTATAACAAAAATCACGACAAATGATTTTTGTCTCATATTTGTCTTATTTTCTTTCTTCACACTTCCTCAGAGATACTGAAAACCTAGAGGTTTTCATTATCAATTACTCGATGTATGAGTAATGTACTGTACGGTTATAACACATACTTAGTAGAATGGACCAAGTTCACTCTGCTATAACAGAGTGTGTTACCTGACAGAGATCCAGCAGTGATGATATGTCTTTAGTTTGGACGGGGATGTGGGACAGATCAGTTTTGTGTGGCAGGAGTGTGTAGATCTCCTTCATCAAAGAGGCAACCTCAGTGTCTGGTTCCTCCTCATGTCTCTCCCTCAGCCTCTTCTGGACCTGCAGCAGCAGCCCCTCAGCTCTGCTCACCTACACAAAAACTGTAGTGAATACACAGACCCCCCACACATACCTTCCATACAGAACACCACACATACCTTCCATACAGAACACCACACATACCTTCCATACAGACCACCACACAGAACACCCCACATACCTTCCATACAGAACACCACACAGACCACCACACAGACCACCCCACATACCTTCCATACAGACCACCACACAGACCACCCCACAGACCTTCCATACAGAACACCACACAGACCACCCCACATACCTTCCATACAGAACACCCCCGACACAGACCCCCGACACAGACCCCTGACACAGACCCCTGACACAGACCCCTGACACAGACCCCTGACACAGAGACCCCAATACAAACAACCACAAAGACCTCCCACACAGACCACTTACATCATTGAGACTGAGGCTGGTGATTGGAACCTTGAGGACGTTGTCCAGACAACCGAGGGCTTCTGCCCACAGCAACTCCACAAACACACCCACTTCCTGTGAGACGCTGCTGCAACTCATCTTCTCCTCAAGTAGAAGCTGTCAATCACACAACCCATGTCAATCAACAACTGCCTCTCACAGCACTGTTTATTTCTTAGGTGATAAATGTGCAAATATGGTGAATGAGGACAAGCCAGTCCTACTTAAAATGTCCTGCTAAAAGTTGACAGGAGGTAAAAGGGCTGTTACAAATGTGTTTTTTTTTTTAAACACTACCGCCTGAATTCACATTAAAGTGTAACGATTGATGTGCTATAATGCAGTCAATCTTTGATGGACTTAAAACATTTGAAATGAGATACTCTTACTGGTGCAGCCGTTAGACATATGTAAAGACAAAGCGGAGTGTCTGACCTGGTGCAGGTGGGCAGAGCCCAGGTCCAGAGACCCTGGGGGGAGGGACTTCCTCAGTGTGAGACCTTTGACCTGCAGCTCTTTGCAGAGAGACTGGTAGACCTCCACAGCCTCCTCTGAGGTGGAGGGGAACAGCAGTTTGTCCTGCACAGCTGCTGACTGACAGACAGGCACGGTAGTAAGGGGCAGTTCACCTCGATAGAGATTGGAGGCTTTTAACAAGGTTGTCTGTCACAGAACTTCCTTGACAAGCAGTAAAACAGTGACCGTAGACAGAAGCCCACCTGTGCAGCATGATACTCTCTTGAGTATCTCACCACACGATACTGACGCTGTCCTCCTGCTCCCACGCTACTCTGAAGCTCCACCACCAACCACGTGTTGCAAGTAGCCTGGATAACGCACAGGTACAACACACACACACACTAAAAGTACAGACAGGTACTGAACATACCTGAATGTCACTGAACAGGGTGGAGTAACACAGGGTTCAATGTACTATGTATGATACCTGATGGGTGGGCTTACCTCTTGAAAGATAGAGTATTTGGCCACGTGAAAATGAGCAGGATAAGTTGGAATATCTTTGTCATTTTCAGTGTATACTCTAAAAGACAACACGAGCGAGTCACGTATTGTAGATGTTTTTTGACAATTGTTATTACATTTAAAAAATGTTATTGGACAGAAACAGAGAAGAAATACTTTTGTCTGAAAGAGATTGTGGCTAATTCTAACAAATGCTGCAGTAATACACGTGCATGACAGTCTATGTACATTAGGTAAGGTATGACTTGTAGTAGAGCAGTTATTCACATGTGAGATGTTTAGTTAGTAGGTCCACACCTGAAATTGCTCAGGTATGTTCCTTTTCTTTCCTGATTCCCCGCCCTATAGACTTGAGTCAGGGTCTGAACTTCAGACTTCTGTTCGGCAGCTGAGTGACTTATCACCGTCAACCCTTCAAATACATAGAACACAAACAGAGCACAAACCCAAAGTCAACGTACAGGTCTATGTTGAACAGCCACAAACAACACACCTCCTTTGACAAAAGTTAAAAAAACAAACATTTGCGATAACACAGAACCACATTGTTCATCATGAAGACAACTGTTAGCCAAAGGCTTCCTGGTTAACTGTATATTCAGGGTAAATGACTCACCGTGGTGGGAGCCGAGGGAGACACCCATAGACAACCTTTCAGGTTATATTCATATATGATGACAGCCCTATTGTGCTACTATCAGAGAGGAATGCTTAAAGATGATAGAGTCTTGCTCAGTTTGATGAGGAATTCCAGTCACACTTAAAGATGAATGATCCAACCAATCCTATGGTACTGTGCAAAATAGTTTAAAAGTATCTGGCCTGGCCAGTAACTGTATTTTTGCCTAGTTATTGTTCCAAGATCACCAAGGACAAAAGAGCCTGTTCCCTGCCGAACAACACCCAGGCTGTCCCCTGCCGAACAACCCCCAGGCTGTCCACTGCTTAACAACACCCAGGCTGTCC
>JACXGK010012560.1:0-14098 GCA_016801125.1 Novumbra hubbsi | reverse complement strand
GTGTTGTGTAAGGTTAGTCCCTGTCCATCCCGCCCCGGCAACAGCCATGGTCAACATACAGACCAAACACACAACCATTTAGGTGGCACACATGCAGGCATGGCAGAGGTCACAAATGCACACTTCTTAAGTCCTTCAGAGTAGTCTGACTATGTGAAGTACAGTGTAGGTCAAACTAGTGGAAGTGCACGAAAGCTACGTCTCAGCCTGACTCCCAAAGGCTGCAGTGTAACAACCGACCGTGCAACAGTAAGTGGAAAAACAGCTCTATTCTGGGGGCAATTTGTCAAATGCCTGACATAAGAGTGCCTGAGATGCTTTTCACATATTATTCTGGTGTACTGTACATCCACAAACACACCACAACAGGCGTCTTTAGAAAATGCACTTGCATCCTCGGCCCTGTAAACTGTAGGGTTTTCTCATCAATTACAGGATGATCGCTAAGTGTTTTTGGTTATGCATTGACATGAGTCAGTTAGAAAAGCATTGTGGCAGGCTAGCGGCTTCTCCTGTGAAAACATTTGAAACCAAACATGCATAAGACAATTTCCATAGAAGAGTGAGAGGATAAACTGGTGTTGCATACGATCAATCACAATTGTCCCTCCAGTGTGCAACAGAAAAACTACAAATCTATATTACATTGAATTCTGCTGAGAAACGCATTCATATTTGTAATAATGTGAAATAATGCATTATATTAATGTGCTATTTATACTATGTATAGAACACTTCTATAAAACACTTAGTCATGTTCCTCATTCAACTTGAGGAAGACCGCTGTCTGACTATGTAAAGTCTAAGTAAAATGGTATCCAGCCGAATTTTTTTTAATTTATTTATCTGGGAATAAGGATCCGGCCAATCTAAAACGTCACATTAGGTGCTACCTTCAAGGAAGCCAAGAAAAAAAGGAAGGAAGTAAGACCGAAAGAAACGGGTGGGAAGGAAGCTGGATGGGAACAAGGCAAAGGAACCCCCTGCACTCTGAGAAAGCCATTTCATGCAAATTCTCCTTCCCTATTACACAAACACTGCAGACCTCAGAATCACCAGGCACAGAGCAACACCGCAGCCTGCATATGCTAAAGAATAGCTCAAAGGCTGCCTGCTGGGGTAAAACAACCATGATATCCACACCGTGCAATCTGACTGCTGAAAAGGACTGTTCAGTTAACTAACACGGAAAGAGGAAACAGAGTGTGTGGAATAAGCTGCAATGGCTTGCTTTGTGTTTCTCCTCCGGTGATTGCCATATTCTCCTTGGTCGGTCTCTTAGGCCTCTGACAGTCATGGCGGTTGCCATGTCATAGGAAGCAGCCCAGCTGATTGGCTTTGATCTCCCCCCCTCCCCCTCCCTGCTCTTCCCTCTCGGCACAGCCTCTCTGCGCGTCATTTGATTTTCTTATTTAACAACCGAGCCTGAAAATGCGTAGGAAGAAAGACGTCTAAATATAGACACAGCCACAATAGCTCACACCACGAACTCTTTCCAATACAATGAGAAGACAAAACAGATAATGGGGAATTTCTATCTGCTGACCATTAGGCTAAAAGGGGGATTATCTGCCTAGATAACATGGTGAGATATTCATCCAAAAGATTCCCAAATGTAATTGTATTGATACACCACCCAATCCACATCTGAATGAGGTGTCAGGAAACTAATTGTTTGGGTAGTAAATTATGTTATGTAACTATTTATTATGTCAAAGTTTTCAGCTAGATAACATGCAAAACTATCCTCTGTTCAATCGGTTGTAGAGCTACTTTCGCTTAACTAGTTCTGTCTGATCTGCCCCTATATGCCGTTTGGCAGAAGATCATTGGTCGCAGACATCATCTAATGTCATCGATTGTCAAAGTGCAACAGACGTTCCACTTTCGAGCCCGAGAGAGGTAACGACAGGGAGACATGAGAAAGGACTGACAGAGAGAGAGGGACGTCACGCGTCAGACGGGAATTAGTGTGTGAAAACTGAAGCACCACCTTGCAGTACTCCACTCGGAGAGCGAAGCACCATTATCTTCTCACTGGCTGGGCACACTGTAAAACACAAGCCTGGACGGAGTGGGATAATGATGCCCGTCCAGTGATCATCTAATGGGAGATCAAGCCTCTCTTGATGGCGCTCAAGTGCAGGTCTCTTGGAGAGACACCTGTTTCGCACCACTTGGCCTTTCCCATCTCTCATTCATCACACAAATGAACGGAGTCGTTGGACCATTTAGCAGGGTTGACAATTGATGTTTTCCACTTGGCTGCTGTACAAGGGACTCATGGGAACACTTGTGGACCTCTATGGGAGTGTCAGGCGAAGACAGGCATGTCAGATTTCTGCCAGTTAGGATTTCATGGCCGAGCCCAAGACAGATCTGGGGGACTCTGGTAAACAGCCCTCTCTCTGTTCCAATTGTCACTACAATCTTCTCATATAAACAGATGAGGGTGATTCAACCTAAATGGTTAGGGCTTTTGTACCTGTGAAATACTGTGACTAAAAGCAGCGCTTAAAGGGACAGTTTACCCAAACTACAACGTTACCATTGTCTCCTTAACCTGTAAGCAGTCTAAGTTTCGGAGTTGTACCACTAAAACATTTGAGGTTTTAAGTGTTGGCAGAGATAATCCTACGATTGACAGGGCAAATTTCATCCACTATCTGATTTTAACTTCCTTAGATGAGGTATTTCTTGGTCCAGAAACATGTAAACAATTACTAATTATTCAGTCCAATGACCACTCAAGAAGGCATAACCTGATACCAACTCAGATGTTGACAGCACGACTACTACGATTCCACAACGCAGTGTTTGAAAAATGATTAAAATAATGTAAAGCATGTCCATTGTTGACTACTAAATATGAGAGTTATGAGATATTAGAATGTGTTGTATTGCATAAACCCCAACCTTGTTCTATTGCAAAGTTGGAAACCATAGCTGATAAGCAGGAAGTAGAATTAGGAAGCATACCCATCTCTCTGTGCACGGATTTGTTAAATCAAAATAAATTCCATTGCAGGAGCCTCATCAGTTAGCATCATTCTACTCTACCTTGCCATTTAAAATGTTGCATCACAATTCCAGAGTGCTTATCAGTTAACCAGTCAGATGTCCAGGATTAGAGGTCTGAGGGGCCGCTCTATTTCTTTAATTTCTATGTGCTGCACAATGTACAGTGCAAGACAAACGATATTACTATAAATCTCTAGTGTTTCTATGTGTACAAAAGGCGAGTGCAGGGGTTTAGACCTACACTGCATGCAGGACATCACCCATTTTTCAGCGATGATGAGAAGTGTTTGCACACGCTACTCAAGTCATCCCAAAAGGACTGAAATCATGTTTGTCCCTCCACAGCCAATTCACCTAACACTAATCGCAAAGTACGCTGCCATTATCAGCACCTTTGCCTATTGGCTCAGATGCATGATTTAGGAATGTATATGGTTACCTGCTATTTAATTTGTTCCTATGCCACCAAACTTGGCTTCTCTGGTGTAAAACAACGAAAAATCTTAACGAAAAACACGAATAAAACAATAGAAAAAGACAATAACATGAGATCGAGGTGAGGAATTTGGCCGTTTTAATTAAAACAGCGCGCAATAAATTGTTGCAAAATGTCCGGGGGTTCGAGAGAAATATTTCACCTAGAGAAAGAGGTCACAATAATAACCAAATCAACGTCAGTGAAAATATCTATTTATAGTCGTATTATAAATAGCCAGTAATTGTCGCAAGTCAGCATGTTTAAAATGAACATTAGGCCTTCTTTAAAATAATAATGCATCGCGCAATACAGCAAACTGCAGTGTATTGTGCAAAATAGGAGGAAACTAATGGGGCGCCTCGCTTATAGCCACCAAAGAGATTCAGCTAGAGAGGCGTACATAGGCGACATGACTCTGCAATTTGGACCGCCTTATTTATGCTTTTTAAACAGTTAATTACCTCTAAAGTACGTATCTCTTGCTGTGTAAGGTCGTTGGACGCGGCGCACTTGGTCCGGAGCCCCTGTAAACTGGAGATGGAGATTTCAATCATGTTCTGGATGAGTTCGCATTGGTGTAGCGCGGCCATCGCTGCGCCACCGCCACTATCCCTCTCCGACTGATCACTCTCAACCATCTTTCCACCTTTATCAGAGACACTATCCATTCCTCGGCATTGGGCACGGCTTTAGGGGGTAGGTGCACTATAAATGTTAAAATGCACATGCACAAGCGACGCAATATTATTGACCGTAACAAATGTCAATAGATTATTCAGTAAAAGCGCAAAATTCGGATAGATACATTAAAAGTCCTTGAAATCTGTATATTGGTTCAAAGCAATCCGAAGTCCACCAATGCTTGGTTTGGTATATTCTGGCCGTTCCGCCGAGAGACTCCTATTTCTCCCTCCCTGACAGCTCTCGCAAAGGCTTTTACAGTCTGTCAGCTGTTAGAAACAGCATAGGGCGCACTGCATTTTGGGAAATGAAGTCCTTAAGTGTGGCTGGGCATCGCTTTGTAGGTTTTTGGGCTAAATTCCGGTAAGTAGCAGTTTGAAGATATTGTCCTTATTAAAATACATTTAAGAGGGACAACAAAAATATTTAATGAATAAAATAAAGGCCAACAAAGGTTCGCTTACTTCTATCTCTCTCTTCCTTTCACACATAACAAGCCAAGATTCACTGCCTTAAACTACCCAGTTATGTTAGACCACAATCACAATAATCTATAAACCTGACAATTGCTGCTTTGAGCTGATGTATGCTAAATTAGACCAAAGAACATTTGAGAGAATCAACGCGTCAGGCTAGTGCTGTTCACTCTGGGTCTTTAAGTACCAACTTGAGAGGACCCAGGGGTCCAACATACACCTTCTGACAGCAAGTTCCTGCTTTTGTTACATACGCTGTCTCCACCTCAAAAGACATCCTCCAGCGATTTTCAAACTTTTAGTGATGAAAATCCAGTCAGAAGTAGTCATGTGCAAAACGTAGGACACCCAATGAAATATTTAGTTATTTTTTAAGAATTATCGACATATCAATATTTTCTTATTTTCAATATTTTAATTATAATATTTTTAATATAATAAGTCCTTTCTTTTTATCTATGGATAAAGGCAATGTAATTAAACCAAAAACTGTGATATTTTAACCACGATATCATATATTTATCAAAAGATTTACAAAGATGCCATTTTTTACTGAGGAAGAAGTTAGGACATGCCCTAATAGCTGGTATTGTATTTTTGCTGATAACCTTAATAGCGATTCCTATCGTTATTCCTGTCTACCTACTCCTCCGTGCAGAATTTTTTCAAATGTGTGATGTTTGAAGGGTTTCTTGCATGCACAGCCCGTTTCAAATCACCCAAAAGCATCTCAATAGGCTTAAGACCCAAGCTTTGACTTGACCATTCCAGAACTTTCCATTTCTTTCTGTTTAAGCGACTCCTTAGCCCCTCTAGGATGGGCCATCTTTAAGCGTCTTGCTAGGCTTGATCAGGCCTGTGAGACGCCAGTGAGGCGTCAGCGTCTCGTATGAACTAGACCCTCTAATGCCTCTTTCCTCTTGCTCAGGTGTGCAACAGGGCCCCAAACCAACCAGCAGTTTTTCCCTCTTTTCCTGGGCTCTTGATGGTTCCTGTTTCGTAGTTTGTCCGGCATAGACCTTTCAGCCTGTCCTGACTCAGAGACCTGTCAGTCATCCTGTACCTTTGCCCTACCTACCTGGTTTACTGACCTCAGCCCGCCCTTAACCTGTCTGTCATCCTGGACCTTTGCCCTTCCTACCTGGTTTACTGACCTCAGCCCGCCCTTAACCTGTCTGTCATCCTGGACCTTTGCCCTTCCTACCTGGTTTACTGACCTCAGCCGCCCTTAACCTGTCTGTCATCCTGGACCTTTGCCCTTCCTACCTGGTTTACTGACTTCAGCCGCCCTTAACCTGTCTGTCATCCTGGACCTTTGCCCTTCCTACCTGGTTTACTGACCTCAGCCCGCACTTAACCTGTCTTTTGCCACACCCTTTTCTGTTCATAAACGGTTGTTACATCAACATTTTACCTGAAAAAGTGATAGTATGATGTGTACCTGTCAGTGAAGTTGTTGATGATATAATTCTATGTGGGTTAATGAAAATGCATGTGATGCACTAAAAATGTCTGACAGCATCTGAGCATTACGAAAAAAAGAGTGATAAGGACAGATGGAGAGAGTGGGAGAAATATAAGGCTACTGCAAATGAGTCAGACTCAAATGGTATTCAGAGTTAACTACATTTGTGATTACGAGCAGTGGTTCTCCTACTCACACACATGTGCATGTTGTTCCTCTCTTAAAGTAAATCATTTAGAGAATAAGAACAAAATATAGCCGTGGTTGATGTTGGCAAAGTTTAAAACTGGCACGTATAGAGAGTGTAGAAATCGTTATCCGTATTGACACCAACGATGTTAGGATGAAACGATTGGAGGTTACAAACCAGAACATCATTTCAGAGTGTAAACCAGCTGGGAAGACATGTCGGCATCAATTCATTGTCTCCCTCAGTTAGGGAGAATGAGGAGATTTTAAGTAGAACTCCTAATACTTCACCGCTGTCTGAGTCCTGCCTGTCGTGGGAGATTGTAGATAACTGACATTCTGGAACTCAAACCTGACCTGCTGAAGAATGACAGACTCCATCCTAGCTTAGAGTCGTTCTATTCCTTTATCCAGGAACATACTGTAGATTCTCTTACCCCACAGGCAAGGGGTATTCCTTTTACTTTCAAGTTTACAGTATTTATACTGCATGGTCAATGCTCAATGACTCCCATATATGGCAAAAACATGAAGTAGTATAACATTGTAATCTCTGACCACAGCCCTCACCTTTTTGTTGACATTGGGTTACATAGTGTAGAATGTTGGGGTTTGGAGATACCAAATTTAGTTACATAACTGAATACTTGTCATCCAACTACATTTCTACAACATTTCTGGATTTTCTTAAAATATTTAAGTCCTTTCTTTTTACAAAAGAAGACATTGCAGACATTTTACTGCACCCTTCTCCAGATCTGTGCCTCGATACGATCCTGTCTCGGCGGTCTACAGACAATTCCTTGGACTTCATGGCTTGGTTTGTGCTCTGACATGCACTGTCAACTGTGGGACCTTATATAGGCAGGTATGTGCTTCTCCAAATCATGTTCAATTAACTGAATTTACCACAGGTGGACTCCAATCAAGGTGCAGAAACATCTCAAGGATGATCAGTGGAAACAGAATGCACCTGAGCTAAATGTTGAGTGTCATGTTAAAGGCTGTGAATACTTATGTTCATGGGATTTTTTTGTTCCTATGTTTAGTGCTAGACACCTGTTTATTGTTTTTTTCTTCTCCTCTCCTGGTATTGTTCATTATTTAATTTCTCAGTTTGTCATTCTTAAGTACTTAGAAATAAAGTTCCTTTGTTTTTTGCATTAGTTTCCAGTTTCCTTGTGTACTTGTGTACCAAGTATAACTGTAAATAAGTATAACTGTCCCACCTACCAGCAGTCCTGCAGAACTCTTAATATTAGAGACGTTTTCATTAAACTGATCAAACTCTCACATTGGAGCCCCTTAGCTAGAATATTCAACAACCAATCAATAGTCTTGATTTGATCTTCACGGAGGGAAAAGGCGGGATCTACATATTAGCCATTAAGCCGCTCGGCCAAACCCTTACTGGTTGAAATCCCAAAGTCATGTTAAACATAATGGCGTCATTTGATGGGGTTTGTTGTGGGTCCATCCCTTCTAACGGGCGGAACATAGCAACCGTCAGCCTCTGAAGAATCTGTTGTTACAGTTCATATTCACATATTGCATTGAAAGGAGAGAAATTGTAGCGTTAGACGGGAACATGAGGATATCCATCTTTTTTTTGTATTGGAGCAATTTTGATGTTCTGCATCCTCTTGAAGAAATTGCTTGGTCCTAAATCAATTTAAGTATATAGCACAATCCACTTTCTGAAACAAATGAAGAACAACTTTGACCTTTGACCACCGTCATTCCTTCTCCTAATGACAAGGAAAATGGCAAGTGAAAGTAGATACTGCTTTTATATGCTCGGTTTATATTGCTCAATTTCAATCAGTTAACCTGCCCCCTCTACAGACTATTTCGCAAACAAAATGAGAAGAACTGACCTCTGTAATACTATATGTCGGAAAAGAGGTTGGAATACATTCATAACTGCTTCTTTATACTCTGTCTAATACAATTTAGCCTACACAACACCAAGGCATTACTCCATAACTTATCACCTAGTTTAGCATGATACTATGGGTAACATGATATGGTTTAGCATGACACTATGGGTAATATGGTATAGTTTAGCATTCACTATGGGTAATATGGTATAGTTTAGCATTAACTATGGTAAATATTGTATAGTTTAGCATGAAACTATGGGTAACATGGCATAGTTTAGCACAAAACTATGGGTAATATGGGATAGGTTAGCATTAAACTATGGGTAATATGGTATAGTTTAGCATGAAACTATGGGTAATATGGCATATAATAGCATGATAATATGGGTAATATTGTATAGATTAGCATGAAACTGTGAGTAATGTGGTATAGTTTAGCATGAAACTATGGGTAATATGGTATAGTTTAGCAAGATACTATGGGTAATATGGTATAGTTTAGCATGAAACTATAGGTAATATGGTATATATTAGCATGAAACTATGGGTAATATGGTATAGATTAACATTAAACTATGGGTACTATGGTATATATTAGCATGAAACTATGGTTAATATGGTATAGATTAGCATGAAACTATGGGTAATATGGTATAGATTAGCATGAAACTATGGGTAATATGGTATAGATTAGCATGAAACTATGGGTAATATAGTATAGTTTAGCTGATGAGGTGTCAAGGTGTAAATATGCCATAAGAAGTACAGACAGTATACATTGTGCAAATGGCAATAATGATCAGGTAGCATGTGCAGAGCAGGAGGAAGACTAGCATCGGGACAGAGAGTTGAATATGAAGATTATAATCAAAATAGTATGTGTCATATATATGGTAGACACAATCAAGATACTATGTGTCATATGTAATGATTAGTATGATAACAATAGAAAACATGTTGATGTGTCATAATATCTAAAATTCCAGTGGAAAAATTTAACTTACTTTGGAAGCAAATAAATACATTTGTCTATAGCCCCATCTTGTGGACATTAGTTTAACTTCGAAAATGTGGATGCAGTGACATTCACTCACATTGCAGATCAGCATTGTATCACAAAATCCTAGTCAAGGCATGGCATTCATAGGAGATATTGAATGAAATGGCAACAATGTAGACAAATTCAGGAGTAATAACCTGTGTAATTTCTTTGTACTGGCTTGAAAGCAGTACCACTTAACCACTGACAGAATTGTTTTAAATCAAAGTACACACAAATAGATCACTTGTTCAGTGACAGTCAGTGGCAGTGCTTAGTCACTGTTTTTGTCACTACGTATTAAGAATTGCGGTCAGATTCTTCCCCCACGCTTAATAATGAGCAACAGGAAACACAGACAATAGAGGTCAGGAATGTTTGGCATGGTTACAAGGACTCATGCTATTATTGTAGATTTATAATAGCATGTAGTATGTTTACATGCTTTGCAGGGAGTAACATTTCCAACAAGTCCTGTTGACACACACACATCTGAAATTGGGTAACCTCATATAATAGGTGTTCAAAGAAACGCCTGCTAGTACTGTAGATCCTCTGTATAATTGCCTTGATTAAAAGAAAACACATTTCAGGGCAGTTCCTCTCCTACAAGTTTATGCCAGTCCAGCAGATGTCGATTAATAGTACATATTAAGTGCGTGTATCTATGCTTTCCACCCTATATTTTACTCCCATACACCAATATCTACTGGTGGACTGTGTCTACCAAAGCTGGCACCTAGTACCTGCAGTACCCTTTAAATCAGAGGTGGGCATACTAAGGTGAAACACATAAGGCCTCAAAGTTTATTCATGGTAAGTTGGAGCATTAAATATTTGAAAAAAACACACACTCCAGCCCACTCAAAAATGACCCAAATTTGATTTGAAATAAAAATATGTATAAATAATTATGGGCCTATCAATATTTCAATAACTGCCGTTTTCTGATATACAAAAAGGTACATCAAAAAGCAATGGGAAGAACAAGTATTTGATACACTGCCGATTGTGAAGGTTTTCCTACTTACAAAGCATGTAGAGGTCTGTAATTTCTATCATAGGTACACTTCAACTGTGAAAGATAGATCTAGAACACTAGATAGGCTGATGTCATAGATCCCATATACACTTAAATCACACATCAGGTCTCGATAAAGGAAATATATTAAAGATCAACATCTTTACTGTATGTTACGTAATTTGTTAAAATCAAAATGACGTAACAACGGTCAATTTAAACCAAAATGACCAACCGATTGAGGGCTGAACTGCTGAAAATCAATGTAAACAATATAAATCACAGGTTGCTCCAACTTCTGTGAATGTCATATGTTGGGTTAAAATCAAGCACACAAAAACCCCAAAGAACCCATGGTACAGCAGAATTTTATTATTGAAATACCGAATAGCAGCAGTATAAAAAACGATTTGCTGAATATCCTGAAACTGCAAGAGATATATTTGCTATTTTAAAATTGGGTTTAGCAATAAGAGTTAATACTATATGACAGCAGATCTACACAGATACAAATAAATGTCCTAAAATGTATGTATCCATTTTTTTCTTCATCTGCATTTGTTAACATGATTATAGTCTAATTTGCTGATACAACTTTAGCATATACTGTATGCTTTTCACATAGAAAAATAGAGGTACTTAAAATAAGACTTAACGCTCATTGAATACATTCAGGCTTCTGATTGGGTGCAGAGTCATTTGGATTACAATCCCATAAAGAAGCACACTAACATGACTCCTGAATCAACATGTGTTGGTTCTATACTGTACATTCATGTAAGACACGATCCATAGGAAGGAGCAACAGTACACAAAAGAAAACATTATACAAAGTCTGTTGCCCCAAACAGCAGAAAAATTAATTCATCACAAGAACCCAAAAAAGGATTATCAGACTGAAAAGAAATCCTGACTCACATAAGAACAAGTGACCTTACTTAAGGTGTGGTTAGTCCACATGACACAATCTACAATAAAAATGAATGAATCTATAGTCTCACTGTTGTTGTGGAAGCATACTACAGCTAGCCAAAGTGATAAGGTGGCATTTGGAATATATTCTGACACCTTTACTCTTTGTTTTCCTTATAAATCTACACAGAATTCACCAATAAAATGACCAAGGTTTTTGTTTTGTGCAAATCTATATAAATAAACCCCCCGGAAATATCTCCTTCACATAAATATTCAGACCCCGCGTTTGGAGCACCTTTAGCCGTGGTTATTTTCTTGAGTATTCTTTAGAATGACTCGGCACACCTGTAATCCTCCCATCTGTCTCTTCAGATCCTCTTGATCCCTGTTAGGTTGGATGGGGAATTTCAATGTTTAAATATGTCTGATCAGGTTCGACATCAACAGGGAATTAGGCTGCATCCAGCAAAATCTACAGGTTATGTGTGTCTCTCTCTGTGCTTTTCATCTTTGTATCTCTGTGCTGTTATATTTGACTCTATAAGTCTCTCTTCTTGTCATCTTTGTCTCTATGTGTGACTGTTATTGGGTGCTGCCTGGTTCAGATGTGATTGCTTACAATTCAGGCCAAAGACTTCAGTGTTGGCTTCATCAGACCAAAGCATCTTGTTTCTCATGGTTTAAGAGTACTTTAGGTGCTTTTGTAAAACTCCATTCCTTTTATTAGGGAGTGGTTTCTGCCTGGCCACTCTACCATAAAGACCTGATTAGGGGAGTGCTTCTGAGATGGTTATCATTCTGGAAGGTTCTCCCATCTCCACAAGAAGAATTCTGGAGCTCTGTAAGAGAGACTTTTGGGGTCGCCTCCCAGACTAAGGCCCTTATCCCCTGATTGTTTAGTGTGGCAGAATGCCCAGCTCCAGGCAAAGTGTTAGTAGTTCCAAATGTCCATTTAGGAATGATGGAAGCCAAGGTGTTCTTGGGGACATTCAATGCAGCAGACATGTTTTGGTACGCCTCTCCATATCTGTGCCTCGACACAATTCTGTTTGGGAACTATATGGACAATTTCCTTCGACCTCCAAATATACTGTAGAAACAAGCACGATCAATGGAAACCAGATGCACCTGAGCTCAATTTTTAGTGTCCTAGCAAAGGTTTGGTTAATTATGTAAATGTAATATTTATGTTCTTTTAATTTAAATTTGCAAACATTTATTGTTTATTTTGTAAAAAATATTGAATGCATTTTAGAATAAGGCTGTGACATAACAATTTGTGTGCTCAGTTTTTCAAAGGACATCTGATTCGATTTCAGCATTTGCATATTGTTGAATGTACAGAAATCTGGTTAGGATAGGCCCACTACTATGTATTCCAGAAAGACTAACAGAGTTTTATCTTTTTGCTCTAGTATAGCCAGAGAATGCAGATTTAAACCCATCATAAATCCACCTGCAAAGACTATAGCGTACTATTCTATAAAACACTGTAGCCTATATACCTCACCAATAATTCTACTGTGTTTAATCAGTTGACAAAAGTGGAAGAGAAACGGTCAAATATAACAAGAAAATTAAATGTTGGTTTAGTAAGATTCCCTGAGCTTGCTTGCTTGCTCTTGCTAAACTTCTGTAAATCTACAGCTTTTGGCAATGATATCCTAAAGATCATCAATCTTTCAAACCATTACGATGCAGATACATAATCAAAATCAGCGTGAGTATTGTTATGAGCTACTGGAATAAAGTAAAATAAAACCCCATTCAATCAACCCTTGTTCGGTATCATGTACAGTGGAAACACAAAGCCAGTGCTCCATTTTGTTACAGTCAGAGTTTTCTTTTATCTAACAAACTACCGAAGACTAAAATTATTATTTTTAAATACTATACAATTTCTAAAAAATAACTAAAACAAACAAATACGTTCTGAGGTGCAATGGGTTGTCTTGTCTTAGACATAGCAGAGACATTCACATGACCACCCCTACAAAAACAATCAATAAGGAATATTTTACAATTTTGATTAATATATATGTTTTTTTTTAAATACATTTAAGGTCTAGATGCTCTTAGCAAATATAGGGTCCACAAACCAAAACATAAATACACTTTACTATTAAGTTATGTTATTTACTGACAAAATATACACATGCATGCACAATTATAAAACCCTAGCCACATGGCTACAGTAACTGTTGCATTGATAATTCAGGTTTTGATTTGAATGCTCTCTGGTTACACTAGAAACAGTACACCTACAGTTAAGATCACTGGTGATGATCAGCTGATCTGGACCATTTTGTTAGATCTCATGGCAAAAAAAAGAGATTACATTCTCAGATTCTATCAGAAAACATATGTCAGGTGGGGTCAGAAATTCATTGTTTGAATGGCTTGGAGCTAGATATGGTGAAATCAATCAATATGCAAATAAAATCCACTATGTTCCTGAATCAAACATTGCCAAGCAATTACTAGAAATAAATGTAATTAAAACAATTAATACATTAAAAATAAACATGAACATTCACCATCAATAACACATTTTTATATTAAATGTAATTTTAATAATAATACAAAACATAACTAAGATATGTATGTTTCATTTCTGAAATAGGACATTAAATTACATGCTTTGAGAGAAATATGAGACCTTCAAAAGCTACATGTTAGAGGTCAATTGAAGGTTTTGACTGGGAAAAAAGCCCTTCAAGGTGTGAATGTCAGAGACAGAGATTGCGACCAATTTAGAGGGATTGTTAAAGATATTTTGACAGACTCTTTATCTGATTCTGAGGAACTGTTGATACCATTTCGTGTGACTGCATGCAGTTTGAAGGAGTTTGCCATATCACTGTTTTGAAATTGCTAACAATTATTGTCATTCAATGGGGACAGCAAGCATTCAAGCTGTTCCTAAAAAT
>JACXGK010012559.1:0-14377 GCA_016801125.1 Novumbra hubbsi | reverse complement strand
CTTCTCCACCCCCTGCTGACACCCCAGCCTGGATCATCATATGGAAGATCCCAGTCCTCATATTCCGCCCCTGAATCGTCAGAGGAGAGAGAGTCGGATCCCCAGTCCCCCAACCAGGTGTACTGCTCTCTCCCCCAACGCTGCCCGTCGAATGTCGCTGGTTCCATATGGTGGTTTATTCTGTCACGGTCTTGTAGTGTGGCGGAACCATACGCGGACATTTTTGAATAAATGAAAGGTGTATTTAATCCCAAACAAAACAAATACAAACTACACGAAACTGTACACGTAAAATGAAAGGACTAACTAACATAAAAACGATATACAGAAAACATGTAAAGCATTCGCTTGAAAACAGAATTAAACAGAGACAAACCGTGAGCTGTTGAGACAATTACAAACAATAAACCACACCGGGTGTGGTGACAAACTAACCTAAGTAGGCTCCCCAATCAGAGTCAACTGAATGCAGCTGCTCTGACTGGGGAGCCCACAGCGGCATAAAGAGGGCTAGAGGCCTCACTTTTAGTCCTGCCCTGAAATGTCCAGGGGCTCGCAGCCAGGGCATGACATAGACATTGACAAACTTCCACAGAAGGCTGTGCTAAAAGGTATATGATCTGAGAGTGATGCCAGTTCAGTAGCATCAGATGCCACAATAATATTGCCCCATGCCATGACTCCAGACAGGGCTGAGAGATGGCCCTGTGTTTTTCCAGTGCCCACTTTTTCCCATGAGGTAGAATATATACGTGGTGAGGGAAATGCTACATATGAGAGAACAGGAAAGAGACTCAAGTTATCTCAGGGACAAAAGCATGACATCCTTGAGACCCTTGCAGGCCAAATGCATAGCTTAAAAGCATACCCCAATGATAAGGGCTGTCATGTCCTGGCTGGGAGCCCCTAGCCTCCTCTATGCTTTGGGGCTCGCAGTCAGGGCATGTCAATTAGAGAGGACTCTAGCCCTCTCTATGCCGCTGTGGGCTCCCCAGTCAGAGCAGCTGTGTCCAGTTGACTCTGATTGGGGAGCCTACTTAGGCTAGGCATCAGCCACACAATAGGTGTGGTTGATTGTTTGTGTTCCACAACGTTCATGGTTTGTCTCTGTTTTATTCCTTATTCAGTGAATATGCTACATGTTCTTTGTACATCGTTTTATGTTTGTTAGCACACCTATTGTGTGGCTGATGCCTAGCCTAAGTAGGCTCCCCTAAGTAGGCTCCCCGATCAGAGGCAACTGGACACAGCTGCTCTGACTGGAGAGCCCACAGCGGCATAGAGAGGGCTAGAGGCCTCTCTAACTGACATGCCCTGACTGCGAGCCCCAAAGCATAGAGGAGGCTTGGGGCTCCCAGCCAGGACATGACAAGGGCGTTTCAGTGGTACCAGAAGCACTTGTCACACAGCATCCTTGCCTAAAAGGGTCAAAATCTCAGACAGGGTGGTATGTGTGGAAAAATTGTCTAAAGTTTAATATGGGGAACTACCGCATTAAGCATAGTCGTGCTGGGTATTATGAGGTAACTGTCAATTCTGGGAAGAGGAGTAGAAACAACCCAGACAAACAAGCTCCTCACACGAACATCAAAAGACCCAAGAGGGCAGAACTGAACTTCCTTCACAATTTCCCAAGAGGTGAAGATGCTGCAAGCCTTGAACAACTGAAGTAGACTAAGTAAAGATGAGAGACAAATATCTTCTTGTTATAACTAAGTTATGTGACGGCTGCTACGCGTTGCGCTGCTTACCCTTGTCCTCTCCAGCAATCCACCTCACTGGCGTACTAACAACCGGCAGGAGATGGCAGCAGCACACCCCACACGCTCCCCACACGCACCCCACACATTATTTAATGTAAAGTCTTTAATTAGTAAAAACAAATGTTTATTTGTACTGTGAAGTCCTATTACAATTGTTTCTACAAATTATTAAACTAATGTTAGTTTCACTTAAAATCCCCTAGTAATAGCTACTTATTGAAGAATCTTCTTTAAATAAAAAAATGAGTTGGTGTCACTTAAAATTACCTGTTTAAAGCTACTAAATACAAAGTGGCTTTAACATGAAAAAAATAATGTCTGTCACTTAACATTCATGTAATCTATTTATAAACTATTTATTTGAGTTCTATTAACTTATTAGGGTTTACAGTGCAGTTGCCACTAAACTACATCACCAAGCCCATACAGAGGCAGCACTAAAGTACATTAACACCAAGCACATAGAAAAACTGCACTAAACGACATTATAACCAAGCTCAACGAGACAGTGCTAAACTGCATGAAAAACCAAGCACATAGAAAAATACCTCTAAACTACATTAAAACCAAACCCATAGGGAGATACCACTGTCCACAGGGCATGACAACAGCATAAATTATAAAAAACATAGACTAGCCAGCAGATGGTTGCTGGTGTCTGACAAAACACTTGAACAAAGAATTGTGAATGCACTTATGTTGGCCATTATGATACAAATACATCATAAATAAATCAGAGACATAGCTAAACCAATAGATATGTCAAAATGAATGGTTGGATACATTAAAACTCAGAAAAGAATGAACGTTATTCTTAAATCGTAGCACTATTTGCTTGCAGTTTTTTAAAGAGTGGGAAACCCCTCCCCATCCTCACTTTTAAAATGTTTGTTCTCTCTGGAATTATCTTTTAAAACCAAATCATGTTATTGCCCTCTTGCCAATCGGACAAACTCCTTTAAAAAAAAAACAATAGCATGTCTTAATTTTAACATTTGATATCTTGTCTATGTACAATTTTCTATTGAATATGGGGTTTGAATTATTTCCACCTCCACTGCAGCATTATGACAGTTATTTAGCTAACATTAGCATAGCTAACAGCTAGTTGACAGCCTGAAACCCCAAGGAGCAATCAACAACAGTGTTAAAGCACAGTGGCTAGGAAAATCTCCCTAAAGGTGCCACAGGTGTTGGCCAAGACCTCAAGTTTAATGGGAACAGGAGACAAGGAGAAATGACAGAGCCACCCTACACCCCCGGCACAAGACAGTGACACTGGGGAGGCCCTGGACACCAGGGCCAAGATGGGAAGCCAGTACCCCAGGGCTGAGGTGTATGAGGAGTTCCTGGCGTTATTCTAGAAGGCTGCCGTCACCTCCTGTTCCTTGGCCGGTCCCACTCCTTTTCCTCAACCTCCTGCTCCCGGTCCTGTTCCTCGGCCTCCTGCTCCCACTCCCCCTCTTGCTCCCGCTCACTTTCTTGTGCAAATGATGTCTGACATTCAGAGATGGGGTAGGTTACCACTATCACTTATAGAGAGGATAAATGCTGTTTACTTAATTTTTTTCATTCCATCCCACTTTTTTTTACCAGAAATGTTTTACGTCAATCAATCAGGCTGTTACTTTATTTATCCGGGGAGGTAAGGTACATGGAGTCGTTCTTTGCTTCAGAGATGCACATTTTGTAACGGGCTGGCACTATCCAACTTATTTCACTACTACTGGACTGCCAATTTTGGGAAATTGCCATTCTGGTTGCATGCTCCAGATACCCCATGGTGCCACCTTGAGGCGCGGTTCTGCATTTATACCATCACTTCCCACTTTGCTCTGCTGTTCTTTGCCGGCAAGGTCCTCTTGCTATAATGGCAAACTTATGGTACTTTCCAGACTTAGGATTTGGTATCAGTTTTGGCATAATTTAAATTTGGACTTCATCAGCTATGGGTCCTATTAAAAAGAACCAGGTCTTCCCCCATCCCTAATAGACACACTTTCGGTCTCTTGGCAAGGAACGGTATTATGACATTCTAAAACTTGTATGACAATGAACCCTTTTCTGGTTTTCCCACTCAGGCCTCTAAATACTTCTACCCCTTCTTACAGTTTACATTGTGCCTTCTTACAGTTTTCTGACTTACCCACCAAACTCTCTGGCTGACTCTTTATATTGTCCATGCAAACTCGAAAGAATGGAATAACCTCTCAAATCTATTTGATTATTCTGTCATTGGACAAGCACTCCACTGACAAATCAAAATCTGCCTAGGAGTGGGAGATGGGCATAGAATTCACACAGGATTGGAGAGATGAGGCAATTGACAGGGTACGCACCACTACATCTTGTGCTCGTCTTGGCCTCATACAGTTTAAGGTTGCGCATAGGGCAAATATTTCCCAGTTGAGGCTAACTGAATTCTATGAACATGTGAACGTTGAATGTGATAGATGTCATGTGCCCCATGTAACCTTAATCATATGTTCCTATTCCCTCAGGGGCTTTATTGAATATTTTCATGCGTTGCAGAGGTTCCCTCCTGATGTTGGATCCTTTACCATTTATTGGCCAATATAAGAAGAATCCTCTGCTCTGATTTCTCCCAGGTCCCTGAAGAGATCCTCGTGGACCAAAAGTCCCAATCTTCTTTTTTGTCTGATATAGAATTGAGGACCTAGCAGTAGGAGAGGATGCACCACAGGTGACAGGCACAAAAAACACATGCTTATGGACAGACATGGAAAAAAAACAGGAGAACATTGAACGACGGCCCTGAAATGTTACTTGGGCAGTATGTTGGATTTATTTTCAAAAGGCTGGGGTTGGTGGTCACAATTCAGTTACATTCACAAAGTATAAAAAGAAAGAAAGCCTACATGGGTTCTTTCATTAGTGAACAGATGATTCTGTGTAGATAGCTGTTTTAAGAGAACAAGTAATAATGAATACATTCACAGGGGCTTCACATTGCCTGTGTCCCCCCCCTACCAGATGAGCAGGACAGGGACAGTCCGGGGAAGGGGGGGTTAAACGGGGTCAGCAGAGTGGCAGCTAAAATCGTCAGGGATCGTCTTGATCTGCAACACAGCCAGAAGGACACAGTCTTTTGAGCCTGGTACCCCAGTGGTGTGGGCCAAGACATCATGCTCTACTATGTTGAAACGGAACAGGAGAAAAGGAAAAACTAAGGAGCAACCCTGCCCCATGAAACCTTGTGTCTGAGACAGGGGGGTCCAGTGACTCTATAGAATGAAAATCATGTATGCATAGCAATAGACACAAGGCTTTAGGGACCCTAGCGATTACAGCATCTGACTAGTAAAAGAAAGGTTTCTAGATTTAGAATGTGGTTTCAGTCAACCGAACCTCTACATTATGAGTAAATAAAGACAGCTGAAGGTCGCTATGATGATGTTGCAGGTCAGAACAATTCACATAATTCTTGTTTTCCATAGCAATCCTACTCCATCTCAGAGATTCCTCATTGTTATGTATTATTCTGATTGTACTATTATTCAGATATCACTGACTGACATAGACATAGGAGATAAGTAAATACTTACTCAATAGGTTGGGACATACGAGATACTAGGGAATCCAAGCGTGCAACCCTGGATCAAGGAAGCAACTCCAAACTTCAAGTACAAAGAAGAGGGATGACACAGAAGTCCATCTTTTCCTCTGGTGGGGTAAGCCAACAAAAAATAATGGAATGTGTTATTCCGCTGTGTTTTCCAAAAGAAACAGAAAACATGCAAAGGAGAGCACAGGTGACTTTTGGGGGGAAAGAAGAAATAGAAAACACAAGACCACCTGGTCAATATTCCAAGCACAGCTTCTTTCCCTCCATAGTGTCTAAAAGACCCGTTCCTGAACACGACAATTGGAACCGTCATACTTCATCTCAGAAAGTTTTATCTGAGCCTCTGGGACAGAGCGGTATCTCCTTTTTTCCTGTGTTAGAGTACTTTACAGAGCCTGCCGTCTGATCAGTTGCTATGCAGGACGCCCCATGCTGCCTCGTGCAGCTGCATCCCAGGGCCCAGCAGCAGGCAGCCCTAATCACAGGCCTTATTGTCTTCTCTCTAGGCCTCCCTGGGTTCTATTCAAAGGGCTCGCCCCATTTGCCCCATCTCTAGCGCTACCATTTCTCACTAGAATAAACCCTAACAGCCATAAGCAGCGGGTGGTGCCCCCCCCACCCCCTTTCCGTTTGTCTACCCTGTTCATGTTTCGGACAGTGTGGTTGGCACAGTAAAGTACGAGGTGTGATATGTGTGACTGCTGGTTTCTTGCTGTGCTGACGGGCGAGGACACTCTATTCTTCTCTTTTTGTAAACGCAGGAAAAATGACTGTCCACCATGAGAGAGACGGTGGTTATCGTAATAGCACCATATTGACAGAACACTGACAGAACAGTAGTAATGACTAGTTTTATTCCTTTGCCCAAGCGAGAACGCTGTGGAATTTGACACTAATCGGCCAAAGAACTGTTTGCAGGACTGTGTGGGTGTATGTCCTTGTGTGTTTCTAGAGCTGTAATAGGCTGTTACTGCTGCATTTCCTCAGTACCCTCATCCGAAAGAAGGATGGAAGAGAGACAGGATTTACAAAGATTCAGCAGCTTATGGCCTCAAAGGAACCAACTGGAATATCACCACATTTTGAGCATCAATAAAACACTGTACATGCCGCTGTTATCTTTGATTTTGCTACGGCCGAATCCCCTGTCTTCCTGACTCCCGTTGGAAACATTGTCACGTTGTCTTGAAAACACCCCTTGGAACCGTGTTGGGAGACCCCTGAAGCTGGCCGCTTGGTTGCCTGCGTCATCTCTGGCTCTGCCTGGGAGCCGGGATCCAGTCAAACAGATGGAGGGTTGTTTGAGGAGTGGAGTGGGACAGTCTGCCGTGCCAGTAAATACTGGCAGCTCACAGATTTAATTACTTTCACAGTATGGTGAACGGAATCATGCCACAAGCCTCAAAATGCACCCCCTGTCATACCCTGAGAAGACTCCAAGACACAGAGCAGTGACTTCCTCTTAGAGGCCCATGGAGAGAACTAATGGAGAAACCAAAGGTGGGAGGAATCATTGCCAGGCCGTTTCTAATGTAATACTAATGTCTCCATGAATGTGAACATGCTAAGTAAAAAACTGCTATTCTCTAACATGTTGTAGTGAAGACCAGAGTTGTCACTAGAGTTGTTTGTCATAGTGCGTGTTAATGGAAATGCAAGGGGCACATTATGAAGAGCCACCCCATCACATGTAACCTCAAACAACCATTTTGATCTTGCCAGCTCACATTCATTTTGAATCCACACATCAGTCTGGATATCCACTTCCTCTAAATGTTTGGTATGGGTGCTGACAATTTATTCTGCAAGCAATTGGATCACTCTAATCCAATCCAAACAACGACACATATGACGGTTTACAGAGCGCTTAAGCTCATTGTGTAAACATCAATTGTGGCAGCAGGTATGTTAATGTATCTTAGCTAGTTAGCATGTCTCATATCAATGACTAGTGTTGTCTGTGTAAATGCAATGTCCACATACAAGGCACCATTGTACACACCAAGAGGATATTTGAGAAATCGAATGCAGCTAACCACAAAAGCATTGATCAAAGATTATTATAATTTGGGCTACCATTAATATAAGCTTCAGAATGTTCATTATATAAATGTGTTTGTGTGGTAGGTAGAATTGCGGAGCATTTAGCGCATTATGGTCATCATCGACTTAATCCCTCCCACTAAATATCAGAGAACGCTGATTGGTCCGGGCAAAACTTTGAGCAAGAAAATAAATATATTGTGGATGTCCAGACTGATGTGTAGAGTGTGCGAGATAAGGATAAGATAAGCATTTAAGTAAGATAATCAAGTACAACAAGTACTGTAATCTACCCTACACATCTACTTTTCCATGCTGTCCAGTCTAGTGAAACATGTCTCCCTTACCAAAAAGAAGTTTCCTAAGTATACTTAAGTAAAGTTCAAGTTCAAGTATACTTGATGTAGTTAGTATAGTAATATCAATGTACAATTTTAATACTTGGGAATAAATTGGCACTTTTTTTATTTATAAAAAGGTATTTACTTACTTTAAGAGTAGGAGACATTTAGTACAGAAATAGTTTACATACAAGTTTTATTTTGTACTGCAACTTGACAATAAGGGAACTAGTTATATACTTCTAGCCTACTTTTTAGTTTATGAGGATACGTTAAATGTAAAGGGTCCCATTAAATGCAATGCTTTTTTATGTTGAGTTTGTGAGAATAAATTACATAACCTTGTCAGATTTTATAACATTGTATTTATGTTTATTCAATTAATACATGTAATGTTCAGGGGAACTTCTACATAAACAATACGCTAATTTAACAATATGCTCTGACCTATGTATTAAATTATAATTAACTCACAAAGCAACACAAACATCTGAAAACGTTTATTGCCAGATCTATTTAAATGCATTTAGAAATTCCAAAAACTTTCAATGTATTAGTTACATTAGCAATAAAAAAAGGGATCCATCAATTGAAAAAATCTTTATATGAGAACTGTAAGATTATCAAAATAAAATACATTTCAAAGGTAAACCAAATAAGAAAACAGCTAAGCCTTTTGCCAGTAGTACATTTAAAAATTATTCTAGTGTAACCTAATGAACAAACTAACTACATGTCTTACAAACTTCCTATTTATTGTGTTGATTAAATTCTGTACTTACTGTTCATTTTTTATTCTTTACTTACTGTATTATTTTATTTACTTACTGTTTTAATGTACCACTTACACCATAGTTAGCAACAAAACTATGTTAATTTTAATTCTGGTAGATTACTTCCAATAATTGATTATCTATTAAAATTGCATCTAGCTAAATGGCATATTTTTGTGTGAGGATTTTATTTAATGTTCATTGGTCCCTACCTTGCTGCTTCTGACTGCGTTCTCCTCTTTCTTGTTCGCAGTAGTAGGCCATAGGCTAAGCATGATTGTGAGGCTAGCCCTTCACTCACAATGCAATGTACTTACAATGAAAATATGAATATGCATGCTCAGAGTGTTACTGTGATCAATGTAGATCACACACATTTGATTCCAAATGGGGCTAACAGTCAGTAGCCCCTCTACATCGTCATTTCAGACTTGATTGGCTGTCTGGCGCCAACATTAGTCGGCAATAAGTGTGAGGAGGGGAGAATGTCTTAGATAACGTGAGAAAATAAATGAAGTGGATTTCATATTTCAGCACCAGTTTGAAACCCTTAGTTTGGAGAATTTTGAATTAATGAGCTTTGGTGCCCTCCAACCACAGCATATTGTAATCACTCAAACCGCTGGTAAAAATAATCATAGGTTTAATGTGGAGTGGTTTTTGAAGGAAAAAGTGGCTAACGGTTAGCATACAAAAGAAGGCACTATTCTGTTTTCCATGTCTGCTATTTGGTCGAAATGGTACTTGGTCAAGGACTGGTTAAAAAGATTTGACATGTCTTGCCGAGAGGATTGCAATACATGAGAGCAGCAGGAGTCATCTGGACAATGCTGTGATATTGGGCTTACTTGGAAGGGGAAATGTTGCTACCCAAATTGACAGTGCATACAAGCGCTTCATTGAGCAGCATAACAAACAGGTGGAGGAGAACAGGTACGCATTGGCCATGCTGTACATCGAAAGCCTGCTGATTCAGCATCTACATGACTTAATTCCCAAAGTCAGTGAAAAGTTTGCCCAGAGTTTGCCCAACCGCCGTGCTACCTTTCCTTTCAGATGAGCCCTCAGCCTTGGTCAGTGAAAGCATATTTTATCATCCTGCCTTTGTATTTCTGGTCCGTGCATTGGACATATTTGTGTGCTGTCAGTGTGTCCATGCTTATCTATTAAGGTTGTTGTCATAATGTGGTCATGATAGAATGGATCTATATCCCTAGAAAGTTGTATGTCTGCTTCATTGTGGGCTTCGGTGGTGTTGAGTTTATTGCTGTTCTGTAGGCACGTTTGTTCCAAGCTTTGTTTAATTCTTGATTTTCATTTGAAATTCAGATGGGAGATGGAATGAGGGGTGAGAGAGAGAGATCTATTACACAAGAAGGACTCCCTCCCTATATCTCAGTATGTGTACTACAACACCTGGTAGAAACAAGCCGCTGTTAAGTGTTTTGTGGACCCATGCTGTTTGTTGACATGTCACATCAGTAACAAAAGTATTGTATTTGTACTGGTATGTATTCTATCTACTGAAATGTTTGGTGCCCCACCAATTCTTTACATTTAAAAACGCCACTGACCATAGCAAATTTAGTGTAGGGGCAACTCTACTTAGCAATAAAGTTAATTCTGATTCTAACAAGTTATAATTCCAAGGATATCATTCAAAGCCTTGTGAGTCCAGATAATTGGCATGTCCAGCATTCAAAGCTTCACAATAAAGGCAATGGAACACATATGAAATTGCACTTACAAAAATGTGAAACGTGAAAATTAAATGCTATAACTAGGATAAATCAGTACAAATTTAACAATGACACAAGAATGGAAATGAAGTGGGCAACCCTTCATCTTAACACTCTACCTAGATGACAACAACTAATTACCCCTGATGACATTACATTTGTCCATGGTAACCTGTCAGGATTGCTACCTCCGGAGGACGAACACAACTGCAGAGCTGTAGCGAAACGATAAGCTTTATTGCAGAACAAAAACAAATAGCAAACAAAGGGCTACTTAAGAAAAACTCCAGGTGCTCCAACAAAACAGTTCAAACGAAACAAATGACAGTTGTAACCGTCAGCAACGCATGACAGAAAAACAATGAACCAACAAACAACCAAAACTCAACGACACATAAATAGGTTCCCCAATCAGAGACACCAGTGTACAGCTGTCTCTGATTGGGGAGAACAACCCGGAATCAGAGTCAGGTCCTGGCTGTGAGCCCCAGCCACATAGAGAAATCTAGAGGCCACAGCCAGGACCTGACAGTAACCTTCAATTTCCAGACTGACTTTCGCAGATGTATCATTATTGTCACTTTGTAGCATTGAAAGTGTAATTTAATAGGGAAGGTTGAGTATGTAAATAAAAAAAAAGCATGCACATTCAAAGGAAATGCTTCCCAGGTTGCAATGCAGTCCTGTGACATTTGTGCACAGAGTAAGGGTCCTCGTCATTTACCATACGGCAAGCTTATGCCTTTGCCTATACCGCAACGACCTTGGTCTCATCTATCCATAGATTTTGTTACAAACTTGAATCCCGGGGCTTTACCACTATCTTGGTAGTGGTGGACAGGTTCTCCAAGGCCTGTCGTTTCATTCCGTTACCGGGTCTGCCAACTGCTCTACACACTGCCGACGCCTTGTTTCAGCACGTCTTCCGGCACTATGGCAAACCGGAGGACATTGTCTCCGACCGGGGAGCTCAATTCGCATCGCATGTCTGGAGGTCTTTCATGGAACACCTAGGGGTGAGTGTCAGTTTAACCTCAGGATACCATCCACAGGCAAACGGACAGATGGAGCGGCAGAATCAGGAGCTTGGGAGGTTCCTGAGAGCTTATTGCCTCAATGCGCCCAGGGATTAGGCGTGCCTTGGGCGGAGTACGCACAGAACTCTTTGTGGCATTCTTTGACGGGGTTGACTCTGTTTCAGTGCGTATTGGGGTACCAGCTGGCCATGGCCACTTGGCATCCGAGCCATCGGAACGTGGTTGCTGTGGACGACTGGTTCCGGGGGGCCGAAGCAGTATGGGACGCTGCCCATGTCCACATTCAACGGGCCGTAGCCAGGCAGAAGGTACAGGCTGATAGGAGGCGCAGTGCCACGCCAGTCTTTCAACCCGGAGACCGGGCGTGGTTGTTCGCCAGGGATCTGCCGTTACGGCTTCCCTGTAGGAAGCTGAGGCCACGGTTCGTGGGGCCCTTCAAGATCGTGAGCCGTGTGAACGAGGTGACCTACTCCTTGCAGCTTCCTTCCCATTACCGGGTTCATAACGCCTTCCATGTCTCCCTCCTCAGGCCTGTCGTCGGGGGTCCCCTTGCTGAGCCGCACGACACGCCGCCTCCGCCTCTCGACGTGGAGGGTCAGGTGCTGTATCGGGTCCGCTCTCTGCTGGACTCTCGGCGCAGGCGTGGTCTGCTGCAGTATCTCGTTGATTGGGAGGGCTACGGACCGGAGGAGCGTTCGTGGGAGCCTGCGGCTCATATCCGCAACCGTTCCCTTGTCACTAACTTTCATTGGCGTCGGCCGGAGCGTCCAGCGCCTAACCCTCGGGGTCGTTCTGCTGGTGCTTCGGGAGCCGTACTTGGAGAGGGGGGCTCTGTCACGGTGCCGCCTGAGCCCACCTCCTCTGGTCACAGGAGGTCTGACTCACCGTCGTACTGAGGCACGGCTGCGTCCTGGGGGACGTGAAGGAGGCACGTTGCACACCTGTTCTCAATTTGTAATAGTGCTTGATATTTAATGACTGCATGTCCTCGTCTCAGTGTTGGTGATTGTCGTGAAGAAGCAGATCGTTTAGTGCAGGGGTCTCCAAACAGTTCCACGGAGGGCTGAGTGTCTGCAGGTTTTAGTTTTTTCCTGTAAATTGGTTCCAGGTTCAGACCTAAATTACCAGATGAGGGTAGACCTAACCAATCAGTGACATAATTAATCAGTCAAGTACAAGGTGAGAGTCAAAACCTGCAGACACTTGGCCCTCCGTGGAACGGTTTGGAGACCCCTGGTTTAGTGTAAGACACCTTGCTGGGGAGCTTTATAGAAGCTCCTTCTTTTGTTGTTTTCATAAAGTATCCCGATGAATCTTTTAGCGAACTATTTTGCATTAGTTAGTGGAATTGGGTTTTGTTGTTTCAGTGGAATCTTGGATTCTCATAAAGCATTCTTGTTTAACCAGCATTCCTGTCTGTGCGCATGCTTCCCTTCAACACTAATACGATTACAGGTTGCTACACAAGATTTAACCTACTCCATTGATTTGGCCCTATGATGCTGTACCTGAAAGTAAAAAAAAAATATTAAAAGTATAGAAAAGAATAGCCCTCAAATAGCTAACGCTAATTGCTAACACGATTTGCCTTTACCCCCGACATACATCAACACATACCTCCATCTCGATAAACAATAATACTTATTACACTGAATAAATGTACCCATGCTCTTTGCTAATATTAGGCCGCAAATTGGTATTGCCTATCACTAGCACGAGTTGCTAATTCTAATTTCGGATTCACAAATCTAGCACTTACAGAAGATAAAAACGTAAATACTTATTGCAATGTGTATTAACTTCGCTTCCTATGCTAATCACCATACCAGCCCCACAAACAATCAAATTCCTATTATATTTAACCCCAAGCCAATGTCAACAATACTTGTTGTACAAAACGTTTAACACAGTAGTCTAGCTCTATCTCAGACCCCTGGCTCGGTCAACTTTACACTCAGAACGATGAGTGTTGTCGACGGCTAATCTCATAGCACCCTACTAACCTCACGGTCCTAGCACAGATAACTAGTTCTTGGCTCTGCCACTAGCACACATAACAACATCCTCACAATGTCTAAGTTTTGAAATGGGTGAGGGGGTACTACAACCTTTTAGTGTGATGCTCTATATTTAGGACCAACAGGTCTTGACAATGTCTCGCCCTGCTGAAAAAGGAATCTTCGTAGCAAGCTAACTAAAGTACAGCAAGACTGGAAGAAGGTAAATGTGTTTGCTAGTGTAGAATTCAAACTACTTCGCCAGAGTCCTGAATCAGAGAATGTCCACACGGGCAACTATTTCCAAAGTTAACGCCTTTATTACAGATATATCTGGAGATCGTTCCCCAAAATACAGCCAAGAAGATCTGAAGTCCGTTCACATCGGACACATTTTATGTAGCCTATTCCCCCCCTCAGTCAAATTGCTGAGCGCGCTTCATGGGTGGGCGTGTCCCGTCTTGCAGACCCCATCTCCATCCGTGGGGCCCTCTGATGGCCTTGGAGGCCAACGAAGAAGACAGTTGAGGGGGTAGGCTGGCGCCAGTAGATCTGACCTTGGCTAGCTCTTGTTTCCATCCTCCTCCTTGTCTGCATCTGTGGGTCCAGCTAAAATGCCATAAACCTGTCTTCCTATACATTCTATGTCCTTGCCTCTAATCCCTTGATTTACGGTCCTACCTCTGGAATGTACTTATTAACATTTACGACCCCCAGCTGGCTATTTTCAGAGTATACGTCCTACCGGCACCGTTTGCTTCTAATAGCACACAAACATCTAATCTTAACTAAAATATTCCACAAATCCCCCTTTTGATCTCGTCTCCGAGATCAACCAATTCGTCCTCCGGCCTGCGTAGTTCAATCAATCAATCAAATTAATTTATACAGCCCTTTTTACAGCAGTTGTCACAAAGTGCTTTTACAAAAACACCCAGCCTAAAACCCCAGTGAGCACGCAACAACAGGATTGAAGCACGGTGGCTAGGAAAAACTCCCTACGGGGCCGGAGTGTAGGAAGAAACCTAGAGAGGCACCAGGCTCAAAGGGGTGGCCATACCTCTTGTGGCTGTGCAGGGTGATGTTTAAGAATACTGC
>JACXGK010012558.1:0-14167 GCA_016801125.1 Novumbra hubbsi | reverse complement strand
GGGTATAGAGAGGGGGGTGTGGGGAAGGTATAGAGAGGAGGAGGTATGGGGGGCATAGAGAGAGGGAGGTGTAGGTGGGTATAGAGAGGGAGATGTTGGGGGAGGTATAGAGAGGGAGGTTTAGAGAGAGAGTTGCGGGGGGGGTGGAGGGGGAGGGAGGTTTGTGGGAGGAATAGAGAGAGAGGTGCGGGGGAGGTGGAGAAAGAGGGAGGTTTGGGGGAGGTATAGAAAGAGGGAAGTGTGGGGGAGGTATAAAGAGAGGGAGGTGTGGGGGAGGTGGGGAGAAAGGGAGGTGTGTGGGAGGTATTGAGCGAGGGAGGTGTGGGGGAGGTATAAAGAGGGAGGTGGAGAGAGAGGGAGGTGTGGGGGAGGTGGAGAGAGAGGGAGGTGTGGGGGAGGTACAGAGAGAGTGTTCTTCCTGTGGCGGCTAGCCCACAAAGCCATTAGCTGTAAAACTGTGCCCAGGTTGTCTGTGATCTTCTTAGCTTAGTAAAACCAGCCTATTCCCACATCTTAACTCCCTCCTTCTGTTTCTCTCCCTCCTTCCATCACTGCTGTTTAACCCACTCCTTCTTCTTCTCCCTCTCCTCCCCTCACTCCTGTTTTAACTCCCTCCTTTTTCTCCCCCTCCTCCCCTCACTCCGGTTTTATCTCCTCCTTCGGTTTCTCCCCCTCCTATCCTCACTACTGTTTTAACTCCCTTTTTTTCTCCCCCTCCTCCCCTCACTACGGTTTTAACTCCCTCCTTATGTTTCTCCCCCTCCTCCCCTCACACCTGCTTTATTTCCCTCCTTATGTTTCTCCGCCTCCTCCCCTCAATTCTGTTTCTCCCCCTCCTATCCTCACTCCTGTTTTAACTCCCTTTTTTTCTCCCCCTCCTCCCCTCACTACGGTTTTAACTCCCTCCTTATGTTTCTCCCCCTCCTCCCCTCACACCTGCTTTATTTCCCTCCTTATGTTTCTCCGCCTCCTCCCCTCAATTCTGTTTCTCCCCCTCCTATCCTCACTCCTGTTTTAATTCCCTCCTGTTTCTCCCCCTCCTATCCTCACTCCTGTTTGAACTCCCTCCTTCCCTCACTCCTGTTTTTTTCAGCCACTCCGAAAGGAGTCTGCAATTTCCTAATAAATCTGTGGAATCCGCTATGCTGTCATTAAAACCACCTCTTTTGAAGATTGGACAGGATGAGAGTGAAGGAAGAGGGGTTGAGGAGCAGGGGGGTAGAAGAGGGGGTAGAAGAACCAAAGAAGGGGCTGGGGGGAGGAAGAAAAGGAGGCGGAGTGGAAAGATGAAGAGAAAGAGAAGATGAGGAAATAGGAGGAGGTACAGCAGGGGGAGCTGGAAGAAAGCGGTAGGGTTTGTAAAAATCTAGTTTTTCAATCTCATTGTTTTCTCCTTGCATCACTCACATGTACATTGTAATCGTTAAGCAGACTCTTTCAAGAGCAACTCACATCCATCCATCCATCCATCCATCACTCCATTCATCCCTCTGTTCTTATCCCTCTCAGTATTCCTCTCTATCTTTTTATTGTGCACACAAACCCAATGGTCCAGTAAGTGAACGTGTCAGTACAATGGGCAGTGTGGTGGATGGGTAATCATGCTAAAACCCTCTGAGACCCAGTGCCAGCGGAGGACCAGAGGACCAGTTGTAAACCAACTGTGGAGGATTAATTCCGGCCAAGAGAAGCAGATAACCAGATTACTGCCCCGTGGACAGACACAGAGAGGGGGAGAAAGGCAACACACCCCACTGTTCGGGGAGAGAGAATACAAGGAGGGGCACATCCCTTCAGCCACTCCTCCTTCCTTCCTTCCCTCCCCTCCCTCACATCCTCCTTCTCCCCTTCAGCCACCCCTCCCTTTCTTCCATACCTCCCTCCACTCTAGCTACCCCTCCCTCCAGCCTGTCCATCTCCGGCTGTGTCAGGGCCCGGCTGTGTCAGAAGAGTTGGGACACACTAATGGGATTCATTTTGGATCTGTGAACTGTCAAGAGCGAAGATATCAGCCTGCACAGCTATCGCAGAGCTATGTGTAACACGGTACAGAGTTAAGAAATCACTGGGCAGCGTCCTAGACCAGCTTTACATAGTCAGTCTCTTGGGCAGATCTGGATTTTGAACCACCCAGAACAGAACCCTTAACGTCTTCCTTGGAAACCCAACGGGAACTGAATGTTGGGACTAGGTCGCTTCTGTTAATGTGGTTCAGCTCAGCAAGGCCTCTGTCCATCGAGCCCGGATTAACATTCTCCCTTAGTGCCCATTACTAGGACAGAAGAAGTAATTGGGTTCCTCAGCGAGGGGAGGTTTGGAAAAGTGTACCCTCAAACAGAAAGGGGGAGAGAGTAGTAGAATGTATGTACTGCTCTCCTCATATGAGCAAACAATGAAAGAATTGCAGCCATCTTTTCTGCTCGGGAACATCTACTGTCACGGACATATTTTTCTACTTACATGGACCATTTGCAATTAACCCCCTTGTGAAACAAATGATGGGAATTGAGTTTTAATGTTTGTTTGATAATTGTGGTTTTACATGCAAACACAGTTTGTCTTGCGTCACAATTGACCCAGTCGATTAGTCTCCGCTCAAATCTCCAAAACAAAAAAAATGACAAAGTAAACTTTCAATCGCAATTCTTTTCCTGTCATGCATGCATCTGAATTAAAATCACATTAGTAATTTGTAAATGATTTTGCAGCTAGCTGGGCCTAAGAAGGCTTTGTTTTTCTTAATTTAATTACATTTCCATTTAAAAGGCATTATTAGCATAGGATATATTTGTGTAAGTGATTTACGTAAGAATTGCAGGATGGTTGCAGAATTTTTTGGAAAGAACTTAGATAAACAGTTGTAAAAAAAAAAAAAGTATAGTTGTTTTTCCACGTTACAGCCGTAGTACAAAATGGATTGAATAATTTTTTCCCCTCAAAATTGTACACACAATACCCCATTATGATAACGTGAATTTTGTTGGGGGGAAATCTATAAAAAAAATTACATAAGTATTCACAGCCTTTGCTAAGACACTCAAACTTGAGCTCAGGTGCATCCTGTTTCAAATGATCCTCCTTGGGATGTTTCTACAACATGATTGGAGTCCACCTGCGATTAATTGGATATGATTTGGCAAGGCACACACTTGTCTTTATAAGGTCCCACAGATGACAGAACATGTCAGAGCACAAACCAAGCCATGAAGTCCAAGGAAATGTCTGTAGACCTCCAAGACAGGATTGTATTGAGGCACAGATCTGGGAAAGGGTACAGAAAAATGTCTGCAGCATTGAAGGTCTTAACAGAGCACAGTGGCCACAATCATTCGTAATTGGAAGAAGTTTGGAACCACCCAGACTCTTCCTAGAATTGGCCAAACTGAGCGATCGGGGGAGAAGGGCCTTAGTTGGGGAGGTTACCAATAACCAGATTGTCACACTGACAGAGCTCCAGCATTGCTCTGTGAAAAGAGGAGAACCTTCCGGAAGGACAACCATCCCTGCAGCACTCCACCAATCAGGCCTGTTTGGTAGAGTGGCCAGATGTCCAGATGTGATCCACTCCTCAATAAAAGGCACACGAAAGCCCGTCTGGACTCTCAGACCATGAGAAACCAAATTCTCTGGTTTATGAAACAAAAATGTTACTATTTGGCATGAATGCCAAGCGTCATGTCTGGATGAAAACCAGGAACTGCTCATCACCAGGCCAAAACCATCCCTAGAGTGAAGCATGATGGAAGGCAGCATCATGCTGTGGGGATGTTTTTCAGTGGCAGGAACTAGGAGACTAGTCAGGATTGAGGGAAAGATGAAGGCAGCAATGTACAGAGACATCCTTCTGATGGAAACCCGCTCTAGAGCGCTTTGGACCTCAGTCTGGGGTGAAGGTTTATCTTCAGGTTGCAGGTACATTTTGTCTTTGGCAAGTAAATTATGGAGACTACATGCCACACTGGCAGGTAGAATAAAATAATTTCATACACGTGCTAGAGAAAGCAGCAGGCTTGCTGTCACTTCAATCTGTTGGATCTGCCGCGCTGCATGTGTTGTGCTGGTGCGTAGTATGTAACGTTAATTGCGTCTGTCATCAAACAGCATTTTTTCATACCGTAGTTAAACCTGAGGTAAGCCTACTTGTTGACAGTTTAAGCTAACCCAGTCATCATGTGTAGGTTTATTGCGGGAGTGGAGCCCAAACAAAGAAAAATAAAACCCCTAATGCTGAAGAGACCACTCCTATCATGGCTCATGCGAGCGCCCCCTAGTCGACTCCTCCCCCAAAAATAATGAGGAACTTCTGTGAAAGATAACGATAATGAAGTTGTTCCAAGAAAATGGCTGGAGTTTAAAAAGGGGGTTAAGTCTTGCAATGTGTGTCGTGTCTCACGCAAATGAAAAGCGCAGAGGCAATTCCTTTGTTGTTGCCATACAACCATGAAACTGGAGAACATAATACTTCACGAGTGCTCACAATGTCACAGTGTTTACACATCAGTCGCCAGGGCACACTTTCTGTTTTCCTCAGGCTACCCCATCAGTAAAGTTCCTCAGAAATCTCTCTAACGCTACCGCTAAGAAAATTACCGTCCCTGTCCGAATCGCACACGCCATGGCCAAGAAAGCGAGACCCTATTTGAATTTCGAATGGATGTGCGAGTAAGTTGATTGAGTTTGAGATTGTGTTTTATAATATAAAATATTACCCAGCTCCCACCAAATATCACGTTATCCATGTTGTTAATTTTGTTTAATTGTTTTGTTAGTTAGTTGGCCACTGTAGTGATGCACTTAAAGGCGACCTGGATCAGGGCATCAGTGAGTTCCTGGACAGTCTGTGGGCGCCATTTGGTGGTGTTGGATGAATTTATACAATACCTCCCAGAGGTTTTCAATAGGATTCAGGTCTGGGGCATCAATGGCTTTTTTATCCAGGACCTGACACGTGGCCACATGGGGCTGAGCATTGACCTACACCATGGGGAACCCCGGACCCACTACACCAGTGTAAGGTCTGCCGATGGGTCTGAGGATTTCATCCCATTACTCTTTTTGTAGGGCTCTGGCAGTTTTCCTCCTGTTCCTCATCGCAGAATGGAGCAGATCCAGGTCCTGCTGCTGCGTTGATGCCCTGTCCAGCTCCGCTAATGTAACAGCCCATCTCCTAGTTTTTCCCCCATACTCTTGAGACCGTACTGGGAGCCACAGCAACCCTTTTTGCGACGGCCTGTATGGATGTGCCATCCTAAAGGAGCCAGACTACCTGTGCAACCTAAACAAATTTCATGTTGACATTAAGTCTAAACAGCATTTATTCTGGTTTTCATCAAGCTATTGTGTCTGGTTTTGATCATGAATGAATAAAGATTTTCAATATCAGTAACAAAAAAAGGCATTTTGATCTACTGACTGATTTCCAAAGGAATTGTTTTATAGACCGCTGGTCTACAGCACGGTACCAACGAGTGTGTCAGCTGGTGTTATGTTGTGTTATGTTAGTTGATTAGTGTGTCCGCTGATGTTGTGTTATGTTAGTTGATTAGTGTGTCCGCTGATGTTGTGTTATGTTAGTTGATTAGTGTGACCGCTGATGTTGTGTTATGTTAGTTGATTAGTGTGTCCGCTGATGTGGTGTTATGTTAGTTGATCAGTTTGTAAGCTGATGTTGTGTTATTTTAGTTGATCAGTGTCATCTGATGTTGTGTAATGTTAGTTGATCAGTGTGTAAGCTGATGTTGTTTTATGTTAGTTGATCAGTGTGTCAACTGATGTTGAGTTATTTCATGGATTAGGTAAGAAGCTAGAGCTTTGTCATCATACTCATGCATGTAATTCAAGCAGTATAGTCTATTTCTAACTAGCAATACATGTCTGAGGTTTATTTTTTTTTGATAGTACAGTAATATCTTAATGTTATGTTACTGCTCTACTTTGTTTTAAGTTTGGCAAAGTTAGTAGCTACTCTGGCAAAGCATTGCCTTGGCTTAAATAAATATGTTATTTAGGGCTTAAATGAATGGCATTGATGTTTGTGGTAGCAATGCTTTATGAATGCCAAAGCAATTAATATATAATACTCTCATGGACCCAGAGTTATGCCAGCATAACTAACGATAACAGCTTTGTACTGGCTAGCATGTGTTGGCTTAAGCGTGGGCTATTATACAGTGCTATACCGTGTTACCTATGCTTTTTGGAAGCAAGCACAGAGGAACGATGAGATCTGCCTACCCACACAGCTAACAACGAGCAGATTTTCTAGTTTTACAACAATTTCAACAAGCTAGCTGACAACTCGTAACCCACTCTGAATCTTTGTGACTGGTTTACTCAATTGTCCTATGTAAGGACCTCACCATTACATCAAGTGCGTAAAAATGAAGTCTAGTGATTTTCTAGTGCACCTTTTCTTTGTAGCTGTAGTGGGAATCGTTATTTGTGATCACTAGGTTTCTGTGGTATTGCCATTTGAGTACCTTTCATTGATTTAGAAATGACTGTGAATCATTTACCGAATGGTCTAATCAGTGGCATTTTTAAAAGGTATTACATGCCGTAAATGGAATATAAAAAAGATCAAATTAAAATAATAATGAACAACATTTCAACGTATCGCTTGAACAGTGAGCTACTTCAAATCTTCAAGGGAAAATAAAAAGGTCAACTTTGGTAAAGTTCATTATGTTGTTTCTGCTCCATCGGGGTCACAAATGTTGCTGTTGTGTTTGCACTTTGTGATATTTTATTCACAAAAGAAAATACATAGGTTTTTCCAGCGTTTGATTCTTTTTCCAATTCTCTGAGAGTCAGCATGGTCTGAGGGAAATATGTGGCTCTAACGTGGTCATGCATTTGGCAGGAGGTACAATTGTGTTCCGACCGCGATTCGAGGGTGGTGTTCACACAATATCTCTTCTCAGGAGAGTCTCAGTAGCTTGCTCACTGAGTCTGTACAAAGTCAAAGTTTGAATCAGTCACTGTGGTCAGGCCACTGCATACACTCTGTTTTGGGCAAGGTAGCGTTCCAGTTTGCTCTGTATTTTGGTTGATATTTTCCAGTGTGTCTCCATTTGTTTTCTGGTGATTTGGTAGGGTCCAACCGTATGGTCCTCCTGGGGCTCAGCGTGGTGTGTTTGTGTTTGTGAACAGAGCCCCAAGACCAGCTACCTTTAAAGACTTGTCTCAAGGTTGGTCTATCTGTAGACGAGGGCTTTGTTATGGAAAGCTGAACAATCGCTTAGCCTGTCGGTTGGTGTGAAAATGAACCCCTCTTTTCAAGATTACTGAGCATTGTCCTTCATCTGCTCTGCTTGGATTATTTTGGGGTTTGTGATGTGCTCTGGGGATTCTGCATGCAGACTCTCAATTGGATGTTTGTCACTTTAAAGGAATTATTGGTTGGTAAGTGGAAAAAAAACCCAGAACCACAAAGGGCTTTTTACCCTGTTGCAGTTTTTACTACTATATCCTCATTTCTGTTGCTGTCTATCATTCGGCTTTCTATCTGAAAGGTGAACAGCACACTTGGGTAAAGCAATGCACTATGTTTCACAGAGGTAAGGCACATAGTAGGATGTAACAGTAAACATTACCTATATGGACAGACTGTGCAGACTAGCTGGTATGGAATTGAAGTAAATATAAAATGTGCAAACATTTACTTAATAAGTTAAAGTGCAATGTGCATGAAGGGAGTCCAGAGCAGTGCATTAATGTAATGCAATTTACCTCCATTGTACAATGTAATTAGAAGTTAAGTTATGGGGCAGAGAGTGTCAATGTCAGTGGGGGGTCGTCAGGCCTTGTTGAGGAGGCCAGCCGCCGATGGGAAGAAGCTGTTTTTGTGGTGGGAGGTGTTGGTCCTAATGGACCTTAGCCTCCTGCCAGATGGGAGTGGCTGAAACAGTTTGTGTCCAGGGTGGGAGGGATCAGCCACAATCTTTCCAGCACGCCTCAGGGTCCTGGTGGTGTACAGGTCCTTGAGGGATGGCAGATTGCATCCAATCACCTTCTCAGCAGACCGGTTGATACGCTGTAGTCTGCTCCTGTCCTTGGCAGTGGCAGTAGTGTACTAGATGGTGATAGAGGAGGTGAGGATGGACTCAATGATGGCTGTGAAGAAGTGCACCATCATTGTCTTTGGCAGGTTGAACTTCTTCCGCTGCCCGCAGGAAGTACATCCTCTGCTGTGCTTTTTTGGTAATGGATGTAATGTTTTGCTCCCACTTGAGGTCCTGGGTGATCATGATGCTCAGGAAGCGGAAGGACTCTGCCATAGTGACTGGGGAGTCACACAGGGTGATGGGGGTGGGTGGGGCTGGGTTCTTCCTAAAATCCACAACCATCTCCACTGTCTTCAGAGGGTTGAGCTCCAAATTCTTCTGTCTGCATCAGTTCACCGGGTGGTCAATCTCCCACCTGTAGGCGGTCTCATCCCCATCAGAGATGAGCCCAATGAGGGTGGTGTCATCCGCAAACTTCAGGAGTTTGACGGATTGATGGCTGGAGGTGCAGCAGTTGGTGTACAGGGAGAAGAGCAGAGGGGAAAGGACGCAGCCTTGAGGGGGTCCAGTGTTGATGGTCCGGGGATCGGAGACATGTTTCCCCAGCTTCACACGCTGCCTTCTGTCAGACAGGAAGTCAGTGATCCACCTGCAGGTGGATTTGGGCACTTGCAGCTGGGAGAGCTTGTCCTGCTTCAGCACTGGAATGATTGTATTAAAGGCAGAGCTGAAGTCAACAAACAGGATCCTGGCATAGGTTCCTGAGTAGTCCAGGTGCTGTAGTATAAAGTGGAGGGCCATGTTAATTGCATCGCCTACTGACCTGTTGGCTCTGTAGGCAAACTGCAGGGGGTCCAGAAGAGGGTCGGTGATGGCTTTATCCAACTTATGTTAGTGACATTGTGTCCATCAATCTACCCAGAATACCTTTCCGATGACAAAGTGAAACAATTCCCTTGCCAATTCACTTCTATTTGTAAATGTAGGATATAGAGGAGCTAAAGCTGCATCTCGAACCATAACCCAGGCCCTTTGGGGCGGCTTTGGTGTGTCATTTTAACTGCACAATAATTGTTTACATGCATGGTCTTCATAATATTTGAATTTGTGCCCCCTAACACCACTTTGTATTGATGTATACATGCACTTATACCAAAGTGAGCCAAAATCATTTCTTAGCAAAGCATGAGAAAGGTGTGATACTTGGCAAGGAGCCAATGCTAAAAGCAGAATACACTGGTAAAAACGTGGGTAAAATATCTGTACACTTTGGTGGATTGGGGTGATCAGACCCTAGTCCAAATACTTCTTGGTTGCAAGGTTTATATTGTTTCCTGTAGTTTGTTTACTATAATTGGATTATCCATTGTGTTCATTAATAGCTGGTTCTATGTTCACTTTTTGCTTTTTGTTATTGACCAAAAAAAGTTTGGAGAAATGTTTCATCCAAAGCTCTATTTTCTTTGATGTTACCCGTTCTGATGTGATTCCGTAGATGTATCCGTCACATTGAGCCGTTTTCTGACATGCTGTTGTTTCTTTTTCTTGTGTTTTTTTCTAGAGTAAAGGCATGTTGTCTGTTTTCATGTGTCTGTTTTTGGGGGTTGGATAGGTTTCTGAAATACTTTCTTAGAATTGTACATTCTTCAACCAATCTCTATTTTTTTCTGATATGTTTTATTCAATTTTCTGCTTAGCAGTTTGGTAATATGTTAGCCCATAGATCAAACACACCATTCTGGCTATCTCATACTGAGTTTACAGCACTATTGCTGTATAAATCATATAAAGAAAACAATTTATTCTGAAAGTTGCCTAAAAGTGTTTTTTAGGCCAATTTCTCTTTGCTAGGACTCTCCACTATCTTCTTTCCATCAAAAGCATTTCTTAGGAGTGTGCAGTCGGTTAGATTTCATGCCTCAGGACGGAGCGATCCTCTACTTAAGAACATTTTAATTTGGTGTGCTGTTATAAAGGTGCTGATTGGCTGCCTATGAATGCTCTGAGCCACTCTGGGTTGAGGTCGATGAAAATCCATCTACATAATCTTGTTGATTGTGGACTTGTGTCTAGTGGGGCATGAGGGGACCACGATGTGGTCACTTCCAGAAAGGTGCTTGTCCCCCTGTGTGCCTAGGGTCTCTGGTTCTTGTCCAGCTATCCCTCTCCCCCTCTCTCACTCTCTCTTCCACCCTCTACCCTCTCTCTCCCTCTCTGTGTGTAGGTCTGTAGTGGCTTCCAAAAGTTAAAGGTTCTGCATATATATCTACCACCATCTAACTACCAACTGGTAGAACAAGCCTTCCAGCGGTGTGGATGGGAAGAGGTGATAGTCCCTGATTTACAGTAATAATAATTCACATTTAAGGGAACTGCGTCGTTCCTAGGGACACTCCGGCGTGATTTCCCCGGAGCGACCTCTCTGAAAGGGCAACGTTCTCGTGTTGCCGTGCAGCCAATGAGAATCCAAACAGCATTAAATAACACAGTTTGGTATGACAGAGCCGGTAGCACTGAGAGACGTGCCCTGGGGATGACGTCCCAGGGGCCCAAGGTTAAACGGTCCTGAGGGAAAGCAGAGTGGGGGGGTGTATTCAACTGAAAGAACAGGCAGTGTGTGCTCGTACATCCTACTGTTTTCAAGCAGCTTGTGAGTCCAAAACCACCAACAAAGTAGAAGGTAGTGAACGTTAACTTGACAGGAAAATGTAAGGGTGTCCTGCATATGAATATTCCGCTAAAGACTGTGAAAAGGTGTTCTGAAATAGTAGTTGACAGCCAGACTGAGGGGTTCCTGGAGCTAGGCTGTGACAAGGTAGACAGTAGACACCTCCTGAGCTGGGCTCTACAGACAGGCTAAGGGGAGCTCGGCAGCTCTCGCCTCTGATAAAATCCACAGCCAATCAGGTCTAGGGCCAATCAGAACACCCACATTGGACCAATTAAAGTCTTAGAAATTGCCCTTAATGAGACCTAAGGACCAGTCTGCTGAGCAGGCCGGGTCCCATGGGACTCTCAGGTTTCTCCTTTGCACGAATGCATCAGTGTTTCCACTTCCTCCAGGAGGGAGACATTTTATAACCTGAACTCCAGGAAGACAGGACAGACTCCGTGCCTGAGTTTGCAGAAGCACGTCAGGTACTCTCTCCGACTGACTCACGCTCAGGTCACGGGTCAGTTCTCTTGCCAAGTCTCACCCAGCAGCGTATATATCTGAACTCTGTTTTTTTTTGTAGGCATGCTGACTCCTTCAAAAAATACAGTAGAGATACGGGCGATGTGGGCATATGTCCAATTCAAAGTTGGTCAAAATCTCTGGCCAAACACACTCTGCTGGCTTTGTGCTGGCTTTTTCTACAGTACATCCTAACATAAACATCTTTTCTCCCTGCATACAGCTTTGTGCAGTTGCTCACCGAAATTATAAATCCTCTCTAAATTCACGTGATAATTAAATTATAAATACAAAAGCCCTTTCGGGCATTGGCAATATTAGCAGTTGTTTTATGGATGTTTCTTCACGTTTCATTGTAATGTAATTAATATCTGCGTCCAGTCTACCGTATCGAAGCGGTATGGGGACCGGACTCGTCCTCCACACCTGAATCTCATTGAGGTTACCCAGGATGCATTGTATGCATGCATGTCATTTCAATGAGGAACCCCGGGAGGGAGGGGGGAAAAAGAGGGATGAGGGGAACGAACATTAGAGAAGGGGGAGCAGGGGGATGAACGGAGGAGGGAAAACAAAAGTGAGAGCTGTCGTCCATGAAATTAAAAAGATACTTGGAAATATTCCTGGCCACCATTCCTTACGACCGGGCCTCCCTGAGCACTATCTCCGCTCTCCTTGTCTCGCTCTCTCTTTCCCCCGTCCTTGCCTTTCGCTGCTATTCGCTCCTTCTCTCTCTCGGCTTCTGCCTCCTTCTCTCTCCCCTCGCACGGCCCCCCTTGTTGATCTGTGGACGGGGCTGATCTGAGACGGTGTAACCTTTAAGGTATGTCCGAATCAATAAAGCTCTCCTCTTCCTCACTCTCAGCAGTCCACCTCCCTCAGCAGGTCTATCGGGGACTGAATATTTGTTCAGCCAGATTCTCCTTATCAAAGGAGGGATCCTCAGCAGTGTGTCTCTGCCTTGGCTGTTGCTACGTGGTAGCTTGTAGTCTCTAGGCAGAGAGCCTGTAGCGGCTGTCGACAAACAATCTATCTCTTTACTTAAACCAGTGAGCTACATCAGAACACATTAGGAGACAGCACTGTGTAGCTATAAGGCTCAGTACAGCATCCGTAGCCATGATATCTAAACGTGAGGGTTCTTCATACTATCTCTCCTCAGAGCAGCCATCTGCCTGAAACGCAGAAGGCAAATGCACAAACACCAAACATCTTTCGCCCACCAAAGGAATGTAAATATATTCCACCTTTTTTATTCTTCAGAAATGAATATTGTTAAGAGGGATAATCCCAGATGTTCATATTTCTTCTGTTGCCGTGCGGCATAGAGAAGGCATTAAAATAGGCCCCGCCTCTGACAGGAAAGATACTGGCACGTGAACCGTCTCGGGGGGAAGACACAGTTGGATATGACTGGTGCTGGGCTGTCCTGTGGCGCAAAGAACACAACACAACTCACAACCGAGGAACGCCACACAACAAACCGCTTTCAACAAACTGAGAGAACGTATGCGGAATTGAACAAAACCACTTCCTGCTACAGAAAGACCAACTCCAGACCGGCTACGACCTGGTAGCGACGGGGGTTTTGTAGCCCTCCACACTCGTCCTCACTCTCTCTTTCTGTCCTCTGACCATCTTGAACTCTTCATTCTCAGCGGTGGCAGACTGCTGTGACAGACTGCTGTGACAGCCAACACAAAGCAGGCAACAACGCCCGCCCACCAACCTCAGTCCGCAGGCCGGCGTTTTCCTCATTAAAGAAACAGACTAATCAAACACAAAAAGTGACCTCTCCAATTAGGAGCCCGGTTCATCTCCGTGCCCGCGTGGTGGAAGACAGGAATGCCCGAGGCCGCCATTCATCTTGCCCGTCTTGCCCGCCCAAGTCCAACTGTGCCACCAGGCGTCCGGTTCAGCGTGAGAGCGCCTTGCTTATTCCGTCACAGAGCCCTGGACGATGTCGTTTCGGAGATGTCTTATCCTCGCAATCTCCCGAAGACCCAATGTGTCAGAATGACAAGCTATTGACTTCCATCTGTAGATGGAGTGGGTCTCTGAGGAGGTCCAGGGGACAGGTGGTCCATGTGGGGGTGATATGAGCTACGGGCCCACCTCTTATGATAAATCTCAGAGTCGTTCGGTGTGAAGTATGCACACGCCACACGAGATATGATGTATATACACGGGCACAGGTTGAAACCGGCAGGAGAGATTGATTCCCCCCACCATGCGCACACACACACACACACACACACACACACGAACAGCTATGCGTTTGTCTTTTTGGGAACTCCCACAAAAATGACAGTAAAAAGAAACATAGATTTTTGTATTGTAATTTTGTAACCTTTACTAACTCTAATTATAGAGTTAGTAAACAGCTTAGTGTTTACTAACAACTTAGTTAGTAAACACCTTCAACAGCCTTTTGTTTAGGCACCAACGATTAGTAGGTTTTAGTAATCCTAGTAGTTGTGCAACAAGCACAGAGAAATGATAACCAGCCACTCGGGCCTGGGATACAAGGGAACGATACGAACATGTAACAGCTGACAAAACGCACACTGAGACTAGAAACACAGGGAGTTAAATACTAAGGTAATTAACAACAGGTGCAGAGGATTAGGGAAGGGTGCGTTCACAGGACATGGGGAAAACAGGACAAAACACACGATGGTGACAAGAAGACCGGCGACGTCGAACGCCGGGGTGCCACGCGATAGGAGGAATGTCTGCCACCAGGGGGCGACGTGACGATAACACTAACTCATACGTTAACCTATACCAGGGGTGGGCAAATATTTTGGCTCGGGGGCCACATCAGGATTTTGAAATGAAATGGAGGGCCACATTTGTTTTTGTAATTTGTTAATCATAATTGATTTGGAGGCCAGAAAAGGGCAAAAGTTAAAACATACATTACATATGTACAGTAGAGCCCATATAAGGTGTAAATAGTAAAAATTCTGACTCAGATGTATAA
>JACXGK010012556.1:0-14233 GCA_016801125.1 Novumbra hubbsi | reverse complement strand
AAATCCACTGCATTTTCCTGTCCTACAGGCCAAAGGTCACAGAAGGAACACATATTGTCATGATCAACCAATTGAAGGAGGCCGTGGAGCTACTACAAGATCCTAACAGGTGGGCGCTGTTAGGATAATACCGCTCTGAGTAAAGCCACACTGCACCGTTAGGATAATACCGCTCTGAGTAAAGCCACACTGCACCGTTTTCACATTTACTTATGCGTTGGCCGGTGATGCTATTGTTGGCATTAACTTTTGTTGGCATTAACTTTTGTTACATAAACTTTCCAGGAATATTGTCCCTTTAAAGTCAGAGTTTAGTTTTTTTTTGACAGAAACAAGGCTTGTGTGAATGTCCTGCTTTTTACAATAACTGTCATCTCAAATCAAGTTTGTTGTACTTGTAAAATAACGTCATTTGAACCAGTACCGTGTCTCTTTATTTTTGCTACTATGTTGATAGTAGTTGATATGCTGTTATCATCCACAAGTAACAATTCTTGCATCCAATATATATTTAGCGAAATATGTTAAGGCAATCATTTAAAAAAACAAAGGAGCTGGAGAACCAAAAATGCATTTTGTATTTTGTTTAGGGTTAATTATAATATTGTAAACAGAGGTTACGTGAGGGAGATGAGATAGCTAGCTGGTCTGTCACTGTGATGTTTGCATTCACTCCTGATGTCAGAGGTTTTACTGAACTGATACAGGACTGACTGCGGAGCTCAAGGAAAATGAAACACACTCATCTGGTGTTAAACTGTAACAGCATCTTCTGGTGGAAATCATAAGTCTGTGTAATTCTCAGACCCAACTGACATAACCTCTCACCACTGATCTCTGTGTTTTTAGAGTGAATATGGAGACGGACGACCTGTCTGGAGTTCAACTCTACCCTGTTGAGATGGTCATGGTGGAGGAGTCTATCAAGTAAGTCTGTGTGTGTTTTGTGCCTTTGTGTTTGGGATGGGCATGGTTAGTCAATAAAGACAGACTGTGGTTGCCCAGGGGGCTGTGTATGTGTAGTCTACTCTCATCTTGTAGAATAAAGTGAACTCATTCAAGGGAAGATGTAATACATCATAGGAATGAATTGTTACCTAAGAAGATGATTTGGCTACAAAACGCTATTTAAAGTTAGGCTGTGGAATCAGTAGGCTGTTGGGAATGCAGGAAACGGTGAGTTGAGCAAATAGCTTTTAGCTGGCTAGCTTAGCTTACTAGCTTCTGTAGACTTCTACCTTCAATAGTTTGTGTCGATACATTTTGGCTTCTAGTTCTGTAGTCGAGTTGCCGCCGGTGTACAGCACTTCTTCGCCCACATGTGCGGTTGTTGTATTTCCTAACCTCTATATCTCCCTCTCACTGTAGTGGCCAAGAGAGTGACAGCAGTGAAGGACAGACCACACCCAAGGTGAGACATCTTTCATAGAAGAAAAACCCGTTGTTTCACTGCAAAATTGACATACCTACAAACATGACCGTGGCTGTGCCCGTCCTTCGAGTATGTCAATGGATACATCATCTGTATATGCATCGAAAGGGTGTGAAACTTACTTTGTTAGTAAGACCCCTTCTCCTGGGTTAGTGCAACATTGGTCTCCCTCTGAACAAGCAGCCTTGCCCTTCATATTCCACTGATATCATCTCGAGTCCCCTGTAATATTACTCTGCTGCCCGCTGGTAGTTTGGTGTTGTTAAGATTGCTTGGAGATTTATTCCCTTTGTAGATATGTATATGGATTTCTGGTGAAACGTCTGTTGGTGTAGTAGATGTACGAAGTAGATTGAAAAATAAGTTCCCCCCCGGTTGGTATGTTCTAGTGGGACACACCCGCTGGAGGCTTTGAGTTCCAGAAGAAACGAGAGTTCATTCTAGAGAGGGCCAGGTTGGAAGCCCAGCTTGCATGCCAACAGTATGAGAGACATATGTCAAACCAGGTAACCCTAGCAAAAGCCATGGGTGGCCACGCCCCCTCTGGCTTACCAGCCAATCCTTGCCTCCTACTTCCTTCATGCTGTGGTCATTGTTTGTGTGTAGTCACTTCATGCTCTTAACCACTGGTCCCAAGTCCGTTTTTGTGTGAAGTGATTCATAGTTCTGAAGTGGAGGTTGCTGATCCTAGACACGTGGTTGAGGGCATTAAAGGGGAAATCCTAACTCAAGATCTGTGTGTCATTTGTGGTTTGACTTAGATGCAAGATTATATGAGGTTTACTTGGATCTCAAGTTAGGATTGAGCCCCATGTGAACAGTAGATTCTGTTTGCTGGTGTGACCTCTATCCTGTTAACTAGCCAACCCGTGACCTTTTCAGATCCGCGTGTCATTCTGCTGTTTTGCATGTCTGTATTTCTGATTTCTTCTAATTATTTGAGGCTTGTTGTTGTGTGGCGTGTTCATGTTGTGTCTGTTTTGGGATTCTGTCGCGTGTAAGCATGTTGCTATAGTTACAAGTATGTGAAGATGACCAATAATTAATGAACATGATAATTTGACCCCGTTCCATGTCCAGGTCAGTACCCTAGAAACAGTTGCACAGAGGCAGTCTCCAGCCAATGGTTGGTCGTACAGTTCAAAGCAAGAGACAGGGATTGGCTCATGCACTGGGCCTGAACAAAGGCTCTTGAACTTAAACATTGCATTTTAAAATAGCTCTGCCCGAAGCGCCGTGGAAACAAAGCAACACCAGAAGAGGGAGAACAGGAGAAAAACAGCCTCTGTTGTTTGCTTGTTCCTTCGACATCTTGCTCTAGCTCTGTCATGCACGAACACAGGCAGTCACACACGCGGATAGAGAGGCCTGTTATTGGGGATAGGGCAGGACTATTGCATTTGGGCCCCACACCTCCCCCTCAGCAAGGCCCTGGACAGGGCACACATTCAAGACTTGCCACGACTTGCAGAGGATGCTGTCGCTGCATAGTATACCCATGTCCAGTACCAGTGACACCACCATAGCAACAGTGACCTCAGCCAGATGCAATATTTATATCATCTATACACGGTACAGCCCATTAGATGTTCTGACCGATTCAAACTAGAGGACAACTAGATATAACCGTCAATCTGCCTGAGGATCATGGATAATTGTTAGGGCTGTCACAATATCTGATTTTCACCTCACGATTATCGTTGCCAAAAGAATTCACGATAACGATATTATCACGGTATCCATGGAATGCCAGTGTATCAACCCAGACCCCTAGTTCAAGCATATTGTTGATCTGTTGGTGAGATGAATAAGCTATACAAAAACCAAGCTTTTTGGAAAAAATACAAATCCGATATTATGTTATGTGTATTATTTAACATAATATCAACATAAAAATTTTTTTACATCACGGCTATCGTCAATACTGGCACATCGCGACCACCCTAATAAAGAGAGAGGGTGAATCAGGTTCTAGGTAAGTCAGCTCTGGGGTCATCCGCGTCATACATACAAAGAAATGCACACAGAGAAGTCAGAAACACATTTAACCAGCTGTGTTGTCCCCAGTTAAGCCAGTCCGCCTGTGTTATTTGTTGTGTAACTGCACCGGACAAGACGGTCCCTAACTAACCTGTTTGTACTCCCATTGTACTCTCCACCAGGCGGAAGACCGATTTCCAGGCAGCGGCTCCACTTTTACACCCCCTCCCTTTGGGCTAAAGCCCCGCTCGGGTGAGTTCAAGGCTGGGCGTACCACACCATGGGGGCACATCTGCCTTCCTGTTACAGTCAAGAAAGACATGATACAGCAGTAAAGCTGTTCTTAGAGAGCAATCCTTTCATCTTTTTTTTTTTATGACAATAACTAGTTATTAGACTTGGTGTTAAACTAAACGTCTAAATGATGGTAGCTTTCCAAGAACAGGTTATGAGAGCCCTGTGCTCCAGTCCATCCTTACATCCAAACCCCCCCCAAATAAATAAAACATGGACGTCATCAATCGACTCTGCTCCGCTTGTCCCCCAAACCCTGAGTCTTCTCACCAACACATTATCCCAAGTAATAAAGGGTTAAGTACCTTTCGATACCATTTAACTGGCAATCCCTATCCAAATAAGTTACCTCAGAGTAGCAAGTACAACTTCAAATGAAGCACCCAGTACCTCTTTACACCCAAGTCCCTTTGAAGCAGCTGCATTTGGGTTATGCCATAGAGGCGGTCATGCCCTGACTAACAAAATAAAAACACCTCATGTAATGTCTCTGTTGCGGCTCTTCGAGTGCTGTGTGTTTGCTGGGAAGACGTGAATGTGAGTGCCTGCATCCAAACCTGAGGGACTATGGAGGAACCGTTTTTTAAACGGATTTAATCAAGTACCTCAAAGAGCTGAACCACAGAAAAGCCTTTTCGGCCTCATGACCAGATCGCTTTGGATCCAGGCTCACTGAAGCGTCTCTAGTTTCTGACATATGTGCTTCTATAGGTAGCGCTAGCATCCATCCAGCTATTTGCTACGTACTATAGTATACTAGAGTGTGATATGTACTGTTGCTTTACCTACTAACGTTAATAGCATGTCATAAAATCTGTATTGTTAAATGGCATTAATCCTTTTTGTTTTGTGCTGCTTTTCTCATGGCTTCTTCCTTTGTCACTTCCTTTCCTCCTCTCCTTCACTTCCTTTCCTCCTCTCCTCCACTTCCTCTCCACGTTTCCACTGACTGCTGCATGACCTCTCGCTGGGTTTCACGCCAACCACATCCCTTTCGTTGCGCCACCTGCCCTGGCATTCCATCATCAACGGTTGCTGCCTGCTTCATTTCCTTCCCTTCTGAAATTCACGACTGATTTTGTCCCCACCTTCCTCTGGCGTCTTGGGTTTTGGAATGGGCCTGTGTGGTTCTCTCGGTCCCCGCCCCCGGCCCCACGGACCCTCCCCTACCCTGTCCTTCTCCGCCTTCTACCTCCAGCCCCTGCCTCACTGCCCTGCTCGCCCCCACCCTGTCTCCGCCCCCTCCTTACACAGGCTCTGTCCGTCCATAAAGACACGCCCCCTAGACCAGGCGATGGAGGCATGCACAGCAGTGGTAGGTCACTCCTCCCAACCTATCGGCCGGTTGGAAAGGCCTCAGACACGGCGTGACGGTGTCAGATTTTTGCAACACAATATGCATCTGTGTGACTTATCGTTTCCATTTGCACCCACTCGACTCTCACACTCCGGCATTTGTCTACGTCTCTTCTCTCTCCAAATCACGTTCTGACTACCAGCTCTAGCTGGGATCTTTACACTCATTCTTCTGTTCTGTTTCTATGGTCTGTGTGGTCACATTCGAGCCTCGGACCACATGGAATACATGTGGGAGCCGAGCTTCGCTCTACGTGAGGCCTTGCGGGTCAAAGGAGAACTTCCACACTTAACACACTCCTCTTTCTAGTTCAAATTTCCATCTCCATCTGTTCTCATGTTGCTGTGTGTAGTGTGTGTGTGTGTTATGGGGGAGGAAACTGTTAGCCAAACCATGTCTGCACATCACCGCGTCAATGTTGTGGGAGGCATTGGAAGTAGTTCTGCTGTACAGGTCCAAGCCCATCCGACAACACAACACAGGACACCGCCACGGTGTGTCTGACGGAGAGAACCCGTTCATTTCTCGTGCAGACACGGGCCCAGGGTGTCTCAGCAGACGTTATCACCGGTACAACCACCGTGTAGACAAACGCTTGGCGCCGGTCTGTCCTCTCTTGCCTGTTTCACTTTCTATAGCTCGTGATTTATTTGGTTTGATTTTGTAAACTCGGAAAGCAGGGAGACTCATGTTACATGCTTGTTTTTTTGTGGAATCAAGTCAGTCAATCTCTTATTTGTTTGACTCTTGTTAATAGTAACAAGATTTTCTATTCATGCACTAGTTTTAATATGACACAGGATCTGAAGTGTTTTACATCACATGTCAGTGGCAGTGTAGTGGGGCAAATGTAGATTGTGAAAACATTGCAGTGCAGAAACCATGGCCTAAAGCACTGCATTTCCTACCGGCCAGAACAGTGGGGATGACTTGGTCACTGCATCACCAGTACATTGGAAATGCCTCAGGGAGGTGACATCACAAGTGCCTGACCTAATAAACCACCAATGAGACTCCAGAACCTGATCGGAAGGCACTATTCCACAACAAAATGTGCCTGGGTCACACTGTAATTCTAAGTGTTCTTTTATCTATGGGTGACACCAGTGAGGATTGGTTATGCACTATTTTGGTTGCAGCTAATTACCTTTGTATTATAAAAAAATGCCAGCTGCTGCACTGGCTGGATTGGCGATCTCTGTCAAATAGGATTTCCTTCTGGGGTAGAACCCCACTGGTGCTGCCAGAACATGTTAAACTGGAGTGGTTGTTGTTGAACTGGAGTTGTTGTTGTTGAACTGGAGTTGCTATTGACTGAACGTTTCCTATACGTATACCTTTTTCTTTGTCTCTCGTATTTCAACATCCCAATACCTGTCTCATATGTCTCACACACATACTGCCTTGTATTTTTAACTTGGTGGGGACAAAATAAATCCATGTTCCCATATCATAGCTATAACCTTAACGTCAATAACTTTTATGATGCCAAAACCTAATAATCTATCTCTCTTGTCTACCCCTAATTTATAATGCCTAAACCAACCCTGAAACGAACCCCTATCCTAGTGCTGCCAAAATGTCTGCTAAACGAAAACACCAACACGCACAAACACACACCCTAGTCTTTGTGAACTCTCAGCCAACGATGCTTTTTTACAGGAGATGCTGCCTATTGCTCTGGAAGGCTGTAAGCGAGAGAGGTAGAGTTTAGCTGGAAAGGGATATAGAGATTAAGTGTTTCTGCTCCACTGAACTTAAATGGTCCTTGGGGGACTTGGCTTTGCCCCGGAGACCTTGTGGGGGTAACTCTGCCCTGCCCTTACCCCAGCAGTCCTGGCCTATTTTACTACCACCCCTTTACCCTTCCCCCTGTCACTCAGTCCCTCTGGAAGAGAGGAGAAGTGAAATGCCAAAATGCATGCCAGGACTTAGTCAGGACCTGACGGGGCATCTCCCAAACAGATGAACTCACAGATTCTCTCTAAAGAACACAAATAAGACTGGAGCCAGACAAGCGCTTACTTCTTGTTTTCGGACTTTCTGGCCTTTATTTTCATATTTACTGAAACACATTTGTTTTCTTACTTTGAAGTTCACATAGGATTAGGACTAGTTCCTCTTTCCCTTCTCTTTCTGTCACATTGAGCCAATGTGGTCTGGTCAGCAGGATGAAGAATGTGATAGGCCCACCGTTCTTAGTCCCCAGATTGCGTTTCGTTTGTCAGAACATTTGGCTGTTCTGAAGGTCGTCCATGTTTTGACTGAGAGGCTCCATCCAGAGTCCCCCTAGGAGATGGAAACAAGAGAATAATAGATGGAGCGAAACCGATGAAGCAATGCACTGAAATGTAGACCGCAGACGTAGACTGAGGACAATGAGAGGAGAGATGTGAACGGTTATAAGAATGTTGATCAGCCTTTGGGTGTGTGACTGTGAGGTGAATTCAGACTGACAGGCTTCCCAGTCTGTCTGAGTACACACAGTGAATGGTGACCGGGTCACGGCTTCAGACCGTTCTTGTAATATCCATCCATGGCACCACTGGTTGTTTAGACTAGACTGAACAGGGCTGAACTGTGCCAGTTTACTGAGAGAAGTCCATGTGGAGGCTCAGAGGCTTGCTGGCTCATTGTCAGAGTGCTATGTGACTGCCATCCGTTATTATTATTGAGGACCAACTACAGAGATGTATTTGTTTGATTTATTTATTTTACAACATAGGCAGTGTGGGCCTATAGGGACTAACCAGCCTGTCAGTGTGGACCTTTAGGGACTAACCAGCCTGTCAGTGTGGGCCTATAGGGACTAACCAGCCTGTCAGTGTGGACCTTTAGGGACTAACCAGCCTGTCAGTGTGGACCTTTAGGGACTAACCAGCCTGTCAGTGTAGACCTTTAGGGACTAACAAGCCTGTCAGCGTGGACCTTTAGGAAACTAACCAGCCTGTCAGCGTGGACCTTTAGAAAACTAACCAGCCTGTCAGTGTGGACCTTTCAGGGTTAACCAGCCTGTAAGTGTGGACCTTTAGGGACTATCCAGCCTGTCAGTGTGGACCTTTAGGGACTAACAAGCCTGTCAGCGTGGACCTTTAGGAAACTAACCAGCCTGTCAGCGTGGACCTTTAGAAAACTAACCAGCCTGTCAGTGTGGACCTTTCAGGGCTAACCAGCCTGTAAGTGTGGACCTTTAGGGACTAACCAGCCTGTCAGTAGGGACCTTTCAGGGCTAACCAGCCTGTAAGTGTGGACCTTTAGGAAACTAACCAGCCTGTCAGCGTGGACCTTTAGAAAACTAACCAGCCTGTCAGTGTGGACCTTTCCGGGCTAACCAGCCTGTAAGTGTGGACCTTTAGGGACTAACCAGCCTGTCAGTGTGGACCTTTCAGGGCTAACTAGCCTGTAAGTGTGGACCTTTAGGGACTAACCAGCCGGTCAGTGTGGACCTTTAGAAAACTAACCAGCCTGTCAGTGTGGACCTTTCCGGGCTAACCAGCCTGTAAGTGTGGACCTTTAGGGACTAACCAGCCTGTCAGTGTGGACCTTTCAGTGCTAACTAGCCTGTAAGTGTGGACCTTTAGGGACTAACCAGCCGGTCAGTGTGGACCTTTAGAAAACTAACCAGCCTGTCAGTGTGGACCTTTAGGTACTAACCAGCCTGTAAGTGTGGACCTTTAGGGACTAACCAGCCAGTCAGGGAGAACAAGGGAAAAAAGAAGGAAACAAAGGGACTAATAACGTTGTAATAAATATACTCCGTAACGTCTGTGTTTCATTATTGTTTGAGCAGCTTTCAGATGAGTCTCTGGGGTCTTCAAGAAGCCAGTCACAGGGAAGGGGGATTGAGTTTGGCCTAAGTGCTTATGCATACTATTCCCATGTTGTCTCGCCGGTGTTGGGGTAGCTTGAATAGTATTAGTATAAGGTGTGTTTTCACTCAATTTCTGTTTCCAATCATCTATGCTATGGTTTCCTCTTTGCATGGCTCTCATTCTGTTTTAGTATCTATGTATGTTACTCATTTCCTTATCAAATAATATTCACACTCTATAATAGTCAACATCCTGTTTTCTGTATGAAGATAGTGTTACCATTGCCCGTCAGTCCTTCCCTACAAACTCTGATCGCTGTCAACCAGGCATGCTTCTGACTTAAGCCTCAGTGTGTTTATCCGTTACTTCATACGGAGCCATTACCCTGTGTGAGATGGTCAGATATAGCCCATGCCTAGATTACATACTTTCAAATGCGTTCTCGATTCCTTGGGTGGAAGGCGGTGACTCTTGGGTTCCCCCTTGTGGTCTGAATGAACGTGCTCCAGAAAGCAGAGCTACTGGATGTGTATCAATGAGCTCCATAGGGTGGGGGGTTATGGCAAGAATGGAGGTCGCTGATCATGTGAATGATGATGTAATATGCTGTTTTGTAGTGCGTGATCAAGCTTATTGAAAACACCCCGCACACACACTTTCAAAGACACGGTTCTATTGCTGTGACTTTGTTATGCTTAAATTGCTGATTCGAGATTGTTCCTTGAAGGGTTAAGAACACCTGTGAACTCGGACAAATATCTTTCTGCAAGGCTTGCTATTTGATCATAGAACTATGCAGGACTTGCTAAGTGAAGTTCCTTCAGGCCATCAAATATTCTGCATTCCTTCTGCAGGGCAGATGACCGCCTCCGTGTCAGTTAAGGCAAACCGGAGTCCAGCACTGCATCTGCATGAGTGGATTTGAATAAGTAGTTATGCAAGTGTACAGTAGCGAGGCATCCTTATGTAAAAAAGTGATTTCTGTGTCAGTGAATATAGCAGTGTGTGTGCTACTTCAAGTGCATGGGTGTGATGAGTGTGTTTAATTAGTCGGCGTTATTTTCTGAGCAGCTAGTCTAACTGCAGGGGTGTTCTCCACAGTCTTCTTGAGGACCCACAAGAGCCTGGAGTCCGTGGACCCTCAGTTTACCATGAGGAGGAAGATGGAACAGTTGAGAGAAGAGCTGGAGCTGATGGAACAACTCCGAGAGGTGGGGGGGGGGCTTGTTTGTTTTCCGCTTCCTCGCCTTATTATCTTTACCGCGCTTTGTGTGTGTTAGGGTTCGTCTTCACCTCTCCATGTCCTCACTCTCTGTCCGTCCAGAGCATAGAGAGCAGATTGAAGGTGGCTCTTCCAGAAGACCTAGGCTCCTCCCTCATGGATGGGGTGGTACTCTGCCATTTAGCCAATCACATTCGCCCACGCTCCGTGGCAAGCATCCATGTGCCCTCGCCCGCTGTGGTAAGCGTGATGAGGGGCTACAAGGGGGGGGGATCGGATGATTTGTGTCTGTCACGGCCGCTGTTTGACCCTGCGTGTGACCCCCCCGATAGCCCAAACTCAGCATGGCCAAGTGTCGGAGGAACGTGGAGAACTTCCTGGATGCCTGTAGGAGGATGGGCGTTGCCGAGGTGAGTCCCGCCCCTCCTGTCTGCTACATAGTAAATAGTGGCACGTCACTGATCCTGAATCAGCAGCTATTTTGGATTCACCCGAGTTAGGTGTAACTGAGGTAAACTGAGGCTCGATCTGTTTTGGCTTTTATAACCCGACAGTCTATGATCTGGTTGAAATCTTTGAAAGCTTAAGGTGAGCTGATTGGGGATCATTGATGCTCTAAGACTGTAATGCAAATAGGTCCGAAAACATAAAAAGATGTTATTACTGAGGCGTTGTGCTAGTGCTGGGATGAAACTAGACCGTTTACAGATTCTTTAGTTTACACAGTTTCACACTTGTATTGTATGTATGTATTTCACGTTGAAAACAACCCTACAGAGCAAAGAGTTTGATCCCAGAACTGGCAAATCTAGCCAATCACCTTACCCCATCCCAAACACATATCCCTCTCATCTGAGAGAGACGGTTGTGTCACTAGCTGCATCATCATCAGTGTCATTCCACTGGACTATGCTGTCATCATTGCTACCTACCATGGCTTTGGGCTTTCCCTGTTCTGCACCGCTACCAGATGACTGTTGGTGCCAACTGACCGTTGGTGCCCAATGGAAGAAGCATGTGTGCTCTCATTCCTGCAGGAAAACCCTGCAGGAATGGTCTGTCCTTTGACCGAAATATGTCCCACGGGTTTGATAGCTTAGGACATCCTGCACGTGTCTGTGCGAGAATCAAATGATAACGGTTGACCCTAGTGACTTATTGTTTAACGGCTCCTTTAGTAAATATAAGCACTGTTTGTCAGCATTAGAGTGACTCTATGTGGTCTGGTTTAAGACCTGAGGGGACGTAACTTAACATCTGGACTAAATTCGTTTTCACTCAGTGAGCCCGGTCAACACATCACACTGCCTGCTTGTCACCACGTTTGACCGGCCGCCTGGTATTGAACTGAATGCACAGTAGCACCGTTCCCAAGCGAGGCCTGTCTGATACATCCTGGTTGCTTCCTTAGACCTCCTGCTAGGTGTGGCGGGTCCGCCTCTGCTTGTATAGCCTGGCCGGGGGCCAGCTTGTAATCCTGCTGCTGACACTGCTGCTTGCTGGCTGAAATGTTGCTACCTGGCTGAAAGAGGAGAGTTGCGCTGCATCAAAACGTTCGTGCTAGTAACTGCGGCTGCAAGTGAAGGTGTAGCTGGCTAACACCGCCTGCATCCTCATGGCTTCTAATTCTCCACAGCCCAGCACATCCTGCTTTCTGAGAGAGCCAGGGTTCAGCCAGGGTTCATCAATCAGACTCTCTCTCAAAAAGCAGCATTGGTTGCTGTCTTGGTAACCCACACCTGCATAGTACTGAGGAGAAAGATCTTGACCCCTGACCTCTTTCCCCACCAGTTAACCTGCCTGGTTTCTCTCTGTCCGTCCTCCTCCCTCCTTGCGTTTTCTTCCCGTATTGGCTGCCCTTGACACATCTTTCTTCTTCGCGGCGTTTCATCTCCGTGTTGTTTTTTTCCCATCTGGCTGTGTTTTCTTCCTTCACTCTCAAAACCCCTCGATGTAACTTATGTGACCCCTATGCTTTTATCCTTCTGTGTCATTCTTCTACCGACCTTTCCATTTTTCTTCCTTCATTCCTTCAACTGCTATTTTCCAACCCTCCCCCCTTTTATCTTCCTTCACCTCCCCTCTCCTCAACCTCCTCCTCCGGGCCTCAGTCATCCCTCTGCTCGGCATATGACATCATCCAGTGTCACCTGCGGCCGATCCGCGTCACCGTGTGCGCCCTGGTTGCCACGGAGACCCCCAGAGAGGGGAGGGCCTCGGAGAGACAGGGGGAGGGCCCAAACCCAAGCCCTGCCACTGAGGCTTCTACGCAGGTGGCCCGGGCTCCACCTCCTGCCTGGCAGCCCTGGGACCTGATTGGCTCGAGCCTGGCACATGTGCTCTGCCTCCTTCTGCTGTTTGTGGCCTACAGCTGGAGCGAGCGGACATAACGCCACCCGCCAAAGCCTCCCACCCTACTCCCATCCCTGCCTCTCGCATGAGTCAGCGCCTCTTCGTCGGCATTCTTCCTCCTCTTCCTTCAGCCTCTTGCTTCCGAGCTCTTCTCCACTGTCCAGGGAAACTGCCTACTCCCTCCCTCACACACACACACACACACAGAACAGTGTCTTTCATGCACTCTTGCAAATGTGCACCATTACACTCCAATAAATACCAACTCACAACTCTCTTGTGAAAAAGCCCGGCACTTGTACACACGAAGTAACAAGGGTTACCTAAAGTCTCTGAACTCTGGTAAATGTGTCAAGTCAGGCTTGTCATGTTAGACTGCCAGCTTTTCTGCCCTGTGCGTTTACAGACACGTTGTATGGAGTCAGTTATTCCCCGGCATTAGTGGGGTTTCTCTGTCAACATGGTTCTTGGAGCTTTTGTGTTGCAGTGGCCTCTTTCTTTAAGATCGCATCAGTATATTGCAAGTACAGTATAATTATTATGATTATTTGACCTGTATGTTCTTTTCAAAGGAAATAACCCAGCTCAGCAGTAATGCTGTCTATTATATTAAGACACACCAGCGTGTCTACATACATCCATGATCCCTAATAAGCACACTACTCATGGCTAAACTGTGAAATGCCACTGTAATACATTTTTACTAACTTATGCTTAATCACGTTATTACATGCCTACCACTTGATCATTTACATTCAAGTCATTTAGCAGACCCCTCATATCCAGAGCAACCCGAAGTAGTGCAGACATTTTCATACTGGTTCCCCGTCCCTAAATGAACCCACAACTTTCTTAGTTCAGAACAAACATTTTTTTTCCCCCAAACCTCAAGAAGATGCATTGGATGAACGTGAACATTTCTATTGACTAGATGTGCAGTAGATCCATCATGCCTAAACTTATAACAGATTTGCACATACAGATTATAGACATGACTAATCTGGATGTCTTTATTGAAGGGCTAGTGGAACAATGTGATACAGGTATACATACACACTCTGTACTTACGGTGCTGCTAGTGGAACAATGTGATACAGGTATACATACACACTCTGTACTTATGGTGCTGCTAGTGGAACACCCCATTAAGAAACAGAATGAACAATGTACACACAGTTTACACAGAATTGTATACAAATGGTGGTCAACATACTAGACGAGGTGAACAGTACTAGAACCTCTATTCTGTGAGAGCTTTGATATTGTTTGAGGGGCGTAGAGGGCTGCTACTGCCCATTGATGTGTATGTACATGAGCACAAAGCAAAGCAACGAGGTTTAACCAACTTTTCAAGCCACAGATGTTGTATCCACATTTCTTTATTTCACCCCTCGCTGCCATTTTGGCATATTCACTGTTGTCAAGTAAACCTTACTAGCCGTCTAACGTTCTCCATTATGATGCTTAGTAGTTGTGTGTTTAAATGGGACTGTGCTTGTTTTAAAGGACCTAGTGAGGCTTTTTATGACATGTTTATTTGATGGTGTGAATGGAACTGGTAATAAATGCACAGTTTTGGGTTATCTTCCTCTTCTATTGTTTCTCTGCCGCTGTTCTCTGACAACCAGTCCGGTGATAGTTGCTCTTCACATAGGTTGTCCAATATAGGTCCACACACTTTGTTGTCTGTATGTTCACTCATCACTAGAGTGGTATTTAGGGGTCCTTTGGATTCACTTGTGTTGTTTTTGCTGCTTCCTCGTCGTCTGTCCCCCCCCCCCCCC
>JACXGK010012555.1:0-14172 GCA_016801125.1 Novumbra hubbsi | reverse complement strand
GACTGTTAATGGAGGAGTCTTCTGAATCGATACTTAATACAATCAGACTGTTAATGGAGGAGTCTTCTGAATCGATACTTAATACAATCAGACTGTTAATGGAGGAGTCTTCTGAATCGATACTTAATACAATCAGACTGTTAATGGAGGAGTCTTCTGAATCGATACTTAATACAATAAGAGTGTGTTGTTGTAGGAGTCTTCTGAATAAATTGTTAATACTATCAGTCTGTTACTGTAGAAGTCTTGTGAATCAATACTTAATACAATCAGAGCGTTACACCGCTGAGAACGTCTTTTCTTTTATATGTTGCCATCTGTTGTATGAGGAGTTATTTTAAAACAGCATGTTATATAGATAGAGAGGCTGGTCATATGAGATGTGTTTGTGTACTATTTGTTGTCTCTGGTAGATACATCACACAGGTCATATGAGATGCAATTGTGTTCTATTTGTTGTCTCTGGTAGATATCTAACACTGGTCATATGAGATGTATTAGTGTTCTATTTGTTGTCTCTGGTAGATACCTCACACAGGTCATATGAGATGCAATTGTGTTCTATTTGTTGTCTCTGGTAGATATCTAACACTGGTCCTTGTTGTTTGGCTAACATTCTTTTGGCTAATACTCTTTTTAGCTTTTTTTCTGCCAATGACTGGAATGAATATCAAAATACTATTAAACTTAAATTTAAGATCAGAATTTCTTAGTCCTTAACAAACAAATTACACATCCTAACTACCTGGTCCATCTGTTTTAATGTGTGTACTGTATACATGTTGATTGTATTTATGTGTAACTAAGTGTTGTTTTGCCATTGTTATGCCTTTGGCTAGGTTCTCACTGTAAATTATGTCTGCTAAATGGGACTGATGTTCAAAACAAGGTCAATCCTTGTGGGTGTTTACACATGCCCATCTGTAATGTGTTATTATCAGACACTCATACATACTCTCTCAACACACACACACACACACGCTTACAAACATACACCGATATCGTACCATTACTTCAAGGCCCAACCACAACTTTTCTTTCTTCTAAAACTCTGAATTTATGAGTGGAAGTTATTCCTGTGTGGTAATCTTGCTTAGCAGGGGACTATTCTCTGTTCTTCAGCTTTGAATGACGTGTCACTGACACACACCATGAGGCAGGATATAGTACCAGCAAAGAGGTCCCGGAGATAAAAAAAATAAGTGACAAAGAGAAAATTAATCAAATGTCTCTCCACCCTTCCTGTGCTGGGTCATTTGAAAGGAGAAGAAGAGTTGTGACACAGTGAGAGATGGAGACATCCCAAAGACACTCAACTATTCTTTTTGGGGGTGGGGGGTTGCCATGACAACCGGGCAGACAAGCACCCCCGAACTGTTAATGAAGGATAAAAAATGAAATACGGAGAAAATATCTGTTCTTGTTCTTTGAAGTCTGCTAGATGTGAGAGCCCTGCTGGAAGTAAGGGCTGATTGCATCCCATTATTCTGTAGTATCAACAGTGTCATTCCCCTGCTTGGTTGCGCCCTCAGACACATTAGCAGGACTGTTCCCGTGTGTCCTGTCACGTTAGATCCCCCACCCCTCCAACCACACATATCACACACACACACCTGGCAAGGAGCTCCTTTAATGGCTTCAATGCAGCTGAAAGATGTGGCCGTCGGAGCAGAGCTTTTCATGCAGCTTGGCGTAAGTAGTCTGTCTTTATCAAACCCTGATGCGTCGAAAGGTACGATTTATAGTCCACCCAATAGCCTGGAACACTGAGAATGTTCTGTTCCCTTTGGGTGAAGGAGAGATAACCCCTTAACCACTGTACCCATGGTGCCGCAGGAATGGGCCCATCCTTCGCATTCATTTGGACCAGAAGAGGGGTGGCTGTCATGGTTTTTCATGAGCATGGTATTCCTTAGTGGAGAGTACTGCAGTAAAGTGGGTCAGTGTTTAATTAACTGGTGATACAGCTGTGTTGCTCTGGCGCTCTTCACTCGCATGGAGATGAGCTGAGGCAGAAGGACAAAGAGACAAGTAGAGATGAGTTAAGACAGAGGGACACAGAGACAGGTAGAGATCAGTTGAGACAGAGGGACACAGAGACAAGTAGAGATGAGTTAAGACAGAGGGACACAGAGACAAGTAAAGATGAGTTAAGACAGAGGGACACAGAGAAAGGTAGAGATGAGTTGAGACAGAGAGACACAGAGACAGGTAGAGATGAGTTGAGACAGAGGGACACAGAGAAAGGTAGAGATGAGTTGAGACAGAGGGACACAGAGAAAGGTAGAGATGAGTTGAGACAGAGGGACACAGAGACAAGTAGAGATGAGTTAAGACAGAGGGACACAGAGACAGGTAGAGATGAGTTGAGACAGAGGGACACAGAGAAAGGTAGAGATGAGTTGGTGTTCAGAGAAAGTGACAGTTTCGAGTGAGGGATGGAGGAAGAACGAGAGTGAGGAATGGAGGGAGAACGAGAGGGAGGAATGGAGGAAGATAGACAGGGAGGGTGGAGGGAGAAAGAGGATTGGAAAAAAGAGAAATGGGGAATGAATGACGGACAGTTGTTCCAGGTTAAAGGTCTGTATGCAAATGCTTTCTCTTTTAATTGGCCTCTAGTTCTTTCGGTTACATTACTAAAATCACTTGCTGTTTTTAGGCTTGACTGCAATAATTTCCTAACAGTTTAGAACACCCAAGTGTTTCCAGTAGCCACATGTCTAGTTGAGTAGCATAAAGGGCAAACCTTGATTGATGATTTCTTTTATGCGATTGTCAATGATGCTGTGAGCTAGGCCACGGCCAAACTCCTGTTGTCCAGGTAAAGCAGTCTGGAGTCCTCCTGACCCGGTCTGGGCCAGGTGCCTCTGTGGGTCCTGACTGATCTAGATCTAGTGGGAGTCTTCAACAGTGTCATTCCTTCTAATACGAGCGAGCGCAATGTACGAAGCGGATGGCTGTTGTGCTTGTACTTCTTATTTGTGTCTCGAGTTGCTCTTTTTCTTATTTCTTATTTATTCTTACTGAATGTTTGTAAGGTGTATAAGAAATGTTTTTATGAAAATGTACATTTTGTCTGTAGGGTTTATTTCATTGTCACATCCCAGACTGCATGTTGCCATGGTAAAAAAATAACAAATAAACATAAGTCAGTAGTCCTACATATCCAAGCATACTAGTTAGTCTTTTGGTACCTCTGTACATAGTGATAGTTCTTTTGTAACTAATTTAAATAAGTCAATACTGCATCTCAGTTACAATCTGGGTTCAAGACAAAGTATTGATTGCTTGCTTTTCTAAAGTCTACCAACCTTTGCTCACTTGTGTTAGCCTATTTAATAATGTATACATTGATGTTACAGCTTAGAAAAGTCTTTACTATAATCAGTAATGGTCCACAATTGATGGAGGACTGTGGAGTGATTATAATATATCAAGATGCAGATGATTAAGAATATGAGAAGGATGATGATTCATATTATTGTTGTTATATGGATGATTCTGTTCATTAAGTCTGAAACGTCTTTTCTGAGGATGGCGATGAATCTGCTGAAGATAGCGGTGACATTTATGGATCTCCTTCAGGCTGCTGGTAATAATAGCAGTCATGATCTTCTCTTCCTGTAGATGATGGGAAGCTGTCTCTGGATGAGTTCCAGGCATTCTTCTCTGACGGGACGCTGAACGAAGAGGAGCTGGAGAACCTGTTTCACACCATTGACTCAGATAACACCAGGTGAGACAAAGTGAATCACAGAAGAGATGATGACCCGACCATATGGGTCGGGTGCCCAGTAGGGCAATTCAGAATTTAATTAAGGTACCCATTCTCTTTTACAAACACAGCAGGGACCACAAAGCAATGAGGGTGTCGGTTAGAATTTGGATAGCAATGAAGTTATATGAAACCCTTCAAAGTTCTCCTCTAGTTTGTTTGCACTTGTGAGTCTGCATTTATTTAAGTGTGTGTGTGTGTGTGTGTGTATGTAAACAAATGGTTTTTTTCTACAGGAATACATGATGGGTGTAGTAATATTTAGTAGGCCAGCCTGTGCACTGTATGCTGTGCCACATCTCCTCCACTCTGTGTCAGTCTGCCTCCGGTGGGGAGCTGCTCCACTGTGTGCATTGTCTTTAATCACATTTCACATTGAATTATGTAATAAGGAGGAGAGGCGTGCAGCTGCTAAGCTCAAATCCCTGTTCTCCGGGTTTCTCTGTTTAAATAATGATCCAGCACAGCCAGGAGAGCCATGCCTTGGCTGGGAGAGGAATGGAGGAGGGGATAAATCAGAGGGGAAGGAAGGAGGGATTAATAGAGAGGAGAGGAATTGAACAGAAAGGAGAGGGAAGAAGGGATGGATGAAGAGGAGTGGGCAGAAATACTACATACTTTTCCATACTGCTTGAGGTACTAAACCAGTATGTAGTTCTTACATTATCTACATATCTGAAATGTATGTAGTATTTTTCTATATTCTCCTAGTATCTGAAACAGTATGTAGTATCTATCTTCATTGTCTATATATCTGAAACAGTATGTTGTATCTATCCTAATTCTCAACATATCTGAATCAGTATGTAGTATTTATCTTCATTCTTTACATATCTGAATCAGTATGTATTATCTATCTTCATTCTGTACATAGCTAAAACCGTATGTGTTGTGGAAAAACTTCCCAGAATTCAATAGTAGATTTTAATGACGTCAAAAAGCTGTGCTGGTCTGCAGAGCAACCAACATCCATGCAGTGGACACACAATTCTATACAATGATATTAGGCCTTCCCATTTTGATAATTTCTGTGTGGGTCCTTCCCAAATCTTCCACCTTTGGTTCACAACCCTCTGGGATCCGCCCCCCCAAACCGTTATTCTTCTTTGTACAGCATATTCTCTGTAGTCAGTGATTCTTTGATCTCTGAGCTGAGTTGTCCTGAAGCCACTCCTTTGTTATCTTGGCTATGTGCTTAGGGTTTTTGTCTTGTTGGAAGATGAACCTTCACCCTAGTCTGAGGGCCACAGCACTCTGAAGCAGGTTTACATCAAGGATGACTCTGTACATTGCTGCATTCATCTTTTCCTCAATCCTGACTAGTCTTGCAGTTCCTGTTGGTGAAAATCATCCCCACAGCATGATGCTGCCACAACCATGCTTCACTGTAGAGATGGTATTGGCCAGGTGATGAGTGGTGCCTTGTTTCCTCCAGACATTGACACTTGGCATTCCAGCCAAAGAGTTCAATATTTGTTTCATCAGTCCAGAGAATTTTGTTTCTCATGGTCTGAGAGTCCTTCGGGTGCCTGTTGGCAAACTTCTGGCAGGCTGTCATGTGCCTTTTACTAAGGAGTGGCTTCCGTCTGGCCTTCTCTTCCAAACAGGCCTGGTTGGTGGGGTGCTGCAAAGATGTTTGTCCTTCCGGAAGGTTCTCCTCTCTTCACAGAGCCATGTTGGAGCTCTGTCAGTGACCATCTGGTTCTTGGTCACGTCCCTCTGGGCGGCCAACTCTAGGAAGAGCCGTGGTGGTTCTAAACCTTTTCTATTCATGGAGGATGGAAGCCACTGTGCTCTTTGGGACCTTCAATGCTGCAGAAATGTTTCTGTACCCTTCCGCAGATCTGTGCCTGGATACAATCCGGTCTCAAGGATGATAGGTGGAAACAGGATGCACCTGTGCTATATTTTGAGTGTCATGGCAAAGGCTGTGAATACTTATGTAAATGTGATTTTTTTCTAGGTTTGCAAACATTTAAAAAAAAAGTTTCACTCTGTCATTAAGTCAAATTTTGAGGGAAATTATTATTTTAATCCATTTTGGAATACGGCTGTAACATGGAAAAGTGTTGCGCAGTGAATATTTTCTGGTTGCACTGTATCTATAACAATATACAGTATCTACATTGTCTACCGTGGGGCAAAAAAGTATTTAGTCAGACACCATTGTGCAAGTTCTTCCACTGAAAAAGATGAGAGAGGCTTGTAATTTTCATCATATGTACACTTCAACTCAAAAAGCAGGTATTCATCTACTATAGAATATGATAATCATGGTTGGCTATCTTGGAATTGTTAGCACTGTTCTAATCAGTTGTTTTAAATTCAGGGAAAGATTCCACTCGATTGAGCCCCAATATATTGTTTGCTGTGAGCATTCTAGGTACAGTATGTGGTTTGCAAAAATATACATATTCAATATTCATAAATTTGGAACTGGTGGAACCTTTAGCTGACGGGACATTGTTGATGACACTTCTAGATTTCAAAGAGTGAAAGAGAATGATGAAGAGAAAACCCAGAGGAAGGTGAATGATGAAAGAATTGCTGGAGACTATGGGCATTGCTCAATGCTGCGGTACCTGCGGCCTCTCCTCTTATTTCATCTCTCTCTTTGATTTTGTCTTTTACCTTTTTTCACCGTCTTTCTGGCAGACATTTTGCTGCTGTTTAGCCATTACAACATTAACTTTGTAATTTTCACACTGAATGAACACTTTCACTCATTCGATTGTAAATATATCTTTCTTAAATCACTCAATTGTTTTATATTACAATGATACATTCTAGTTTTTTCTGTAGTACCGTAGTGTGCGTTTACCCAGTTACTGTTGGAAGGTAATTAATTTGTCTGTTTAGAAGGTTAAATAAGAATGTTAGCTTTTCTATTTAACACAGTCTGATTTATAGACTGTCCTCCTGTGTCTGGAGTACACCAAGCGAAAGATGAACTCATCTTGCTCCTAATCAGTCTGGTGCCTTTTATTCAGTGATTTCTAGAAGCTTCCTCTTTGCTCAAGAACGATAAGATTCCAAATGAATAACGATTCGCGCATTGTGTCTCTGAATCCATGGAAACAGGTGCACTTCTGATTCAATTAGGGTCTTGTCTAGTTATTCTGGACCTGCAAGTTCCCCCTGATGTAGAATCTTCATTTTAATCACTCTTTTGCAAGGGAATTTGTGAGACATTCAAAACTGAGTAGTTTGTTTGAGCTTTATAAAAGCTTCTGAAGTTAGTCATTTTCATTATGACCTTCTATTGTTCATTAGGATTACCCTGCAAGATGTTTCCAGCTATTGTTAATACACAATATTATTTTTCTTTTGTAGCAAACTGGCTCTTATTAACTCAGATTAAGACTGAGTTAAGATTAAGTTTGAGTTAAGTCTGAGTTAAGATAAAACATACTTGTTATTAAAACAAAATTGTTATATTAAACAAAAACATGAACCTAGTTTCAGTAATTGATTAGTTTTTATTGCTATTAAAACACTAAATTACATTAAAATAAAACCACAAAAATAAAAGTAATAAAAAGAAACAAGATTTTTATATGTTGATATCGTGAGAATACTAGAAGAAATGTCATAAAGTAATGTGAAGAAACGAATGTTGAAGACGATGATAAGTACTTTCAGTTTTTAACATGTTGGACCTAATTGTTTACTTATAGTGATGAAGCATCATCCAGACAGTTGCATTTGGCAAAGTTTAATTCATTTGGCTGTCTAGCCGCATGCATGAGCCATACATTACAATGGTAGGAAACACCCCAAAATATGTTTTCCACATGAAATTATACAGACTAAATTGGTTTTTGGGAGGCCATTCAAAACGTGGCATAAACATTGAACTAGCAGTAAGAACCTACGTAAGCCTACCTGAGGCTACGTGAGACTAGCAGTACAAGGATTTAGAAATGAATTGTTTTTGTATTCTCTTTTGCATACATACAAACATGAATTTATGGTCAACGTGGTCTCTGCTGATGAGCTTCAAAAACAACCATCGTAGATTGGTTTCCACCCTTTCCTGTCTCAGATGAAAATTCTAGTTTTGGTTCCACGTCAGCAGACCGATGTTGGTTGCTAATGACAACTAACAAATTGCATCTCAGCTGTAGAGGCTTGATGTTTTTGGTCTGGCACAGGCTTTTGATCATTACAGTGAAATAGATGTCGGGTTACAGAAGTCATTATTTTTTGGACATGCACATAGTCATTATCAAAAAGCCCATGATTTGTCTTCTATTAACATTTCTGCCAAATTGCTATCAATATCAATGCATTATCTAAATTGGAGCCACAAATCAGCCAGGGACGTAGAAAGTATACACACTCCAGTTATACGGTAGGCTTATTCAAGCATTTGGCAAATTCATTTTGCAAGCGGCATCGCCCCAAGTTTGTCATCTCTTAAGAAAATGAGCCATGCCAGAGGTCATATCTCTATCTCTATGTCATATATTTATAGGTTTATGTTTACTAGTTACAAAATGTTAACTTTACAATTGTTTTATTAATAAACGTTGTCATCCTAGTGGGTGGTAACATTTAAATGAAATACAGTCCTGAAAAAAAACATACAAAAAAGACAATTTTCACATCATCTTTTTCGAAGTGACCCTTTTGGATATCCCAATCAATGTACATTGTCATGGTTAAGATCTGGTCATTGTCTTTCAATTTGAAAAGGGTATTCTTTGCTGGTAAAGAATATATCAAAAATTGTGTTATGTCTGCAGAGAAACCTGGATTTAAATAAATATAAAAAAATATATATTTACCTGTTAATAACTACAACTAAGGACACACACTAATACAACGCTTTGGGAGGACTAAGAGCTTATCTTAGTTTCTGTATGTATTGTAGTTATATCAATACCCTGGGGGTATTGATTAGTGATATATGTATCCTTCTCCCTCGGTTGATATTGATAACTGATATAGGTCCATTTCACCCACTGGTGGTATTGATTAATGATATAGGTCTTCTTTATCCTCTGGTGGTATTGATAACTGCTATAGGTCTCCTTCACTTTCGGAAGTACGTCAAACTACTATAGGCACAATACAGTGTTTTTGCCAGGGGCATGTGAATTCTGATCAGAAACAATACCTCTGTATGTAGATGGCTGTTAGGATCATACATGTGTATATATGTAGTGTAGATACGTGTGGTATTGCATGCCAGCCTTCCCTCTGTATCTTACCGTGTTCTCGCACTGCCTCTTCCCTCTCTCTCTCCCCATGCTCCCACTGACTAACCTGTGGTCTGTTAGTAATGTTGACACTAAGGAACTCTGTGGTAAGTAACACCTGATTCATCTGTGTTGTGGCAGTACCGTTAGTGTACGTGTGTGTTTAGACGTACTGTATTTGTGAATGCACTGGGTTGGCACAGTATTGGTTACCAGTCAAACGATGAATTCTGGCAGTGTCCTGACATGATCATTCGCGTAGCCAGTTTGTCATGTAATATCAAGTGTTTTTGTTTGTGTGTGTGTGTGTGTGTGCATGCCCATGTAGGTTCTTTATGTGTGGACCTGGACGTGAGTGTGTGTCTGTATTTGCGTGTGTCTGAAAGTGGTTTTTTATGTGTGCGTGTAGAGGTATATACACTTCTGTGTGTGTGTGTCTGTACGTGTGTGTGCGTGTGGATGTGTGTATGTGTGTGTAGCCACCTGACCTTGTTTCTTTCCCCTGTCCAGACTACTTTGCCAAACACATGGGCGACTATGAGGGTGTCCTGGCGTCCCTGGAGACCCTCAACCTGTCCATCCTCAGAGCCATGGACTTCACCAAGAAGGTGAGGTGATCCCCCGGGGCGTTCCTCTACTAGATGCTGCTAGATGCGTGTGTGTACGTCCCTCAGCCCCGTTCCTGTGGTTCAGAAGAGGCTGAGCCTAGTTGTTCCCATATTGACAGTCCAGCGGTCTAAAGCGACGCCGTGGTGCTGCGGGGGGGGATTTAGGGGTAGACGTGTGTTGCACTGACGCGTTACTGTGGCAGCCGCACAGGCGGGGGCTATATATAGCCGGCCGCTTCACAGCTTCGACGGTTCTGTTTGTGCATGGCGTCTCATTACCGTCGAGGCCGGGGTTCAACCCGGTGATGCTGCTCTGTAGCTGAGCTGCAGGGCTACCGGCAACACCAAGCCGACGGCTAGTTACCACCACCCAATCAAAAGAACCCGCTTCCATGTAACAGCTCCCACCACTGTGTTCTCATCCGGATAGATATGGGCGTTCAGTGCAGTTAATAGTCCCTGTAGTGGATGGAATTGAACTTCATACAGCATCTAGGTACTGCAGATTAGAGTCCTTAAAGAAGACGGTTAAATGGCGGTTATAAATTACCTAGGCCTACTCAAGCTAAGTTTACTCCTCAAATATTTATGTTCCCTTTTATGGCACTGTGCTGGTAATGCTGTATACACACGGTTAGCAGTGCTGCAGTGGCCTCCTTCCTGATGCATCCATACTCTGTTTAAACACAACTGAATGACTACAAACCACGAACCCCTTCAATGACTTCAGCTATTTATTCCCCTCATCTCACTTCCTCATGGCTCTTCTCCACCACCTAGTTCCTCCCCCTTTGTTCTTTCTCCTTTGCACATAGCAGTTCTTGTTCCTCTCTCCTCTTGCTGCACTCTGCTGCTCTGCTGTGATGTTTCCTTCTGTATGGATGGGGACATTCTCCTGGGAAAAGAGGCAGAGGAAAGGAATGCTGTTGTTGCTGTGTTGTGCTCTCTACCTTTAGACTGGGTGCCTTGTTGAGTTCCATGTGTCCATGATGGAGCTTGTTGAGTTTCAAGTTGAGTTTCATGTATCCATTATGGAACGTGTTGAGGTCCACGTGGAGTTCCATGTTCCCATTATGGAGTGTGTTGAGTTCCATGTTTCCATTATGGAGCACATTGAGTTTGAGCACATGTGTCTGTTTTGAAGCGTGTGGAGTTCCAAATGTCCATTATATTGAATGTGTTAAGTTCCACATGTCCAGTTTTGTAGGGTGTGTTGAGTTCTACAATTCCATTATGGAGTGTGTTGAGTTCCACGTGTCCATTATGTTAACTGTGTTGTGTTCCACTTTTACATTATGTTGAATGTGTTGAGTTCCACATGTCTATTATGTTAACTGTGTTGTGTTCCACTTTTACATTATGTTAAATGTGTTGAGTTCCACATGTCTATTATGGTAACTGTGTTGTGTTCCACTTTTACATTATGTTGAATGTGTTGAGTGTTGCTTGTCCATTATGTTTAATGTGTTGAGTTCTACATGTCCATTATGTTAAATGTGTTGAGTTCCACATTTACATTATGTTGAATGTGTTGTGTTCCACATGTCCATTATGTTCAATGTGTTCAGTGTCACATGTTCATTATGTCGAATGTGTTCAATGTCACATGTTCACTATGTTAAATGTGTTAAATGTCACATGTCCATTATGTTAAATGTGTTGAGTGTTGCTTGTCGCCTCTCCTGTCATCTCTACTCCTATACCACCCTCAGTCTAGAGTGAGTAGCAACCAACCATCAAATGTTTTTTTAACATAAAAAAACGATTTCTTTTGTCTGATAGATTTTACAGATTTTGACAGATTCAGTTTGGAAGCTTTTTGATGGATTGTGTTGTTGTTGTTGTTGTTGTTATAATCTATTCCAAAGGGAAGTAGACCAATCATTGAACAACAGTTTGTGCTACATCTAAATCCAGCTGCTGTGCCTGTATGTATGGCTCGCCTCTTACAGAGTGGACCTGTGACAGGTCAGTAGCTGGGTGCAGAGGACATCGCACTGGAACGGGTGCTGATGACAGGCTAGTCACAATGAACAAACCTGTGCTCCCAAGCGGTTGTTGGTCTGTCCCCCTCGGAGGTGGGATCAGGCTGTGGAGGCTGCGGGTCAGACAGGGCCTGTCATTAGGAGAAGACTGACAACTCTCTCCTCAGCGGGGATCACTTCTCACCCTGACCCCACCAGACCATGATTATCTGGACCATGAGTAATGGGTTTGATGCGGGCTGGAAAATATGTTGTGCTGGATATCTAGTAATTACTATGGGGAAGCTTCCATTTCTATGTTACACCGGAAATTACCAAACCTATGTAATACGTAACCAGATGAATATGTGCGATAAGTGAAATCAGGACATTACTGTATGTTCTAGTACTTTCCAAAGGTTGAGGAAGTCTAAAATGAAGTCTAAAATGTGTTCAGATTTATTTATTTGTGCGTTCTTTAGCAGGTGGAAATGACTAATGGTCACTCCCGTTAAGAAAGTAAGGAAATTAAGAATGTATTGAAGATATCTCAACTTCTCCTGCCCATCTTGCATGCACTCTGTTTAATGAGCTACTCTCAATATCCTCAGTTTATCCAAGCCTATTCACAGAACACACACAGGCATATGTCTATGTATACACATTTGAGCACACACATCGCATATACAATTTACTGTTCATTTAATATCACTAAGTGATATAAGTAATACTTAAATTCTCTATATTTCTATTCTGGAAAATATGTTCAATATTGCTTTTAAAATTTTAAATAAATGTATCTGGCCTGCTAATTTATAATATTTATTAGTTGGGTGCTTATATTCATACCAGGTGCAGTATACCCAAGTGTGAACTGTTCAGATGGCAGGGTCGTAGCCATTGGATCAGACAACTCGGAAGCAATTTGGATACAGTGCCTTGCTCAAAGGTCCAAACGGCATATTTCTCACCATGTCAGATGGGGTTTTGATCACCTGACTCTTCTTTAGTCTGCCGCACGTTCATTATCCTCTCCATTCCCATCCCTCCCTTGCTCACCCCTGTCTTGGGAGGGGGGGTTGTAGCTTTCGGTACTTCAAATATTTCTTTGACACCAGCATGGGGGACAAGATAAAGCCACTGTTTAAAATGCTAATATAGACTGAGTGGTTAAGAGGTGCACAGATACTGCACCAGGTCTTTGAACAGCTGTTCCTGACGTATGGCTTTTCTTCCAGTCGCGTCTCCTATTGTATCTATCTTTGTCTCCCCACCACTTCATAACATCAAGGCCTCACTCCTCCTGACATGTAGTGCACAGCAGGGGAGTTATTTCTGAATTGTGCTCTTTTGTTGATATTTATCTTTATATTTGACACTGATACAGAAGAGACAAGGCTACCTGTCAGCGTGTATCCAGTCTATTCCAGCACATTGCTAGTGTAGCACTGCTCAGGTTCAAAGCTCATGTGACGTGTTGGTTCAGTGGTTACAACATGTTGCTAGAACACTCAGGTTCAGGTTTGGGTGAAATAACTGCTATCTTGAGATGTTCTTGAAGGCCCATGGAGTTATTTTTCACCACCAGCCGTTATTAATTTATGTCACAGCCTGGAATGACCATTTTTAGCATTGTCCAAATTCATACATTGAAATGGCCTGTGGTGTAAAATGACTCTATGGGCCATCAAGAACAACTCAGGGTGAGTGTTGTTTCAACCAAATGTGAATCTAGGTTGAACTTTAACGTCACGTCCGTGGTTAATTCTCCCAATTCTCTTCAATTAAATCCCTTCAAGGGCATCCGTTTTTGTTTTCATGTACGGGATCAGTAATTCATCTTACTGATGAACGGGGTGAAAAATTATTCCCCGAAAAAATGACTCTCAATAGCGTGTCATTTTCTGTTTATGTTCACAACGCTCTTCCTGTATTGCTTTGAGACTCCATGCCTCTCACCTTTTCAAACCTGGTGACTAGGGTTACTGTGTTTCCCTGGTAACAGCAGAGGCACCCATCAAAAGCCCGTCTGGCTTTGCTATAAACCAGAGGTGTTGGAGGGGAAAGCCAAAGGAGGGATCCCCGCTGTGCCTGTTTGGTCCTTCAAAAGAGTCGACATATTTCAGAGCTGGTGACAATCGTTTTATGAGACGTTGTTTTGTCATGGAAGTCATTAATATGTAGGTAGGCTACGCGGCCAAGTGTCACGATAAACTTTTGTTACTGACTTTCTGATGAAGACATTGTAACTCCCTATTATTTAATTACATTTGAAGTCGTTTCATTATGTTTTAATATTCAAAGCAGTCAACCCACTCAATGTAGTTCCATATTTTAATGAATGTAGGGTCTAGAAATTGAATTCAAAAGATCTTCTTTTAGTTTTTTTTCACCCTCTTAATTTTGTGATCTACATTTTATGATTCATGCCTTATTGCAGAAACTCTAGAGAGGCAAAGATGGAGATGTGCCCTCCGATGCACAACGCATCAAGCCGTTTGGATTTTAATAACACTGCTCGCTCAACCAAGAGGTACTCACCAGTAAATTCTTGCTTGGAGGAGAGCACATTCTCTGGCCAGCGAGCACATTTGAAAAAAAGTGCAATTGTCCAAGCTTCC
>JACXGK010012554.1:0-14193 GCA_016801125.1 Novumbra hubbsi | reverse complement strand
ATCCCCCCCGCCCCTATCTTCCATCCCCTCCTCCCCTCTCTACCTCCCCTCCTCCCCTCTCCACCTCCCCTCCTCCCCTCTCCACCTCCCCTTTTCTCTCCTCTCCTCATCCCCTCCCCTCTAACTGATGTCTCCATCAGCTTCTAAGCATGAGATAATTATGGGCGTCCACAATGTTCATCCTAAATCAAACACTATTTCCAATATATATAAATTATTCCTATATTTCCTATATTTATTATTGCTAAAGCAGAACATGTCTAGCAGAGGTTTAACCAAGAAGGAAACCTCAGAGGTTTATCCCACACGGGTATTTATAATCCAATAGCTGTAATTACAATTCCCCAACACCCTCGCTCACTCATGTTCTCCTGCTCTGTGTTAATGACAAGCTAGCAGCTAATCCATTAGAGGAGCTACTTCTACCTTTCTCTCGTTTACCGTTTCCTGTTTAATCATTCCGCCCATTCGGCTAAGTGTAGTAGACCCAAGTGCTGCCTGTTATTATGAGCAGGGTGCTAGCGGTTCTCACACAACCAGCAGCTCAACTGGTTTCTATCAACAGTTGGAGATTAAGAAATATACACTTCTTTTTATCTGGAATGGCAAATGAGATAAGGTGAAAGAGATATGTTTATGTAACGAACATGAATCTGGCAAGGTAATATTAAAATATTGAAGCTTTGAACCATTTACAAAAAGCCTCTATTGTACCCAAATTATGTTTAAATCCAAGCAGGCCAATAACATTTATATACATGTGTAATGCAGATGAAGCCCCACTGTTTTCAGTGGATTGACAACGGTTGCCTGTTTTAAGTGTCCTTCAGGAATCACTGTTAATATGGCAACATTTAAGTGTATGGATTAATGAAAGGTCTATCACGTTAGCGAATGGCATCATCAACACTGATGAGCACATGGTCAAACAACGTCACCTTACAGTCGGAGACTCAAATGCAGCCCCCGAAGAAGAAATGTCTCCACGAAGAAAGGAATGAATTCATCTATCTGCCACTAATCTAAAATCCGGTTCATCGGCCAGACAGCCATGCCGTTTAAGATTTCAGTCAGTTGGCAACAGATCTTTTCTGGCGTACCAATGCCACAGCGTCTGTCTATGAACTGATATACAAAGCAGCAACTGACAAATTCAATAGACACATGCAAGACCTGGTATCTGAACGTTTTCATAAACATTTTAGGAGTAATAAAAATAATATCAACCATTCCAGCTTGTCTTGACAATTTCTGCCGGTAGCTATGGACACTTCCTGCCGGTAGCTATGGACACTTCCTGCCGGTAGCTATGGACAATTCCTGCCGGTAGCTATGGACAATTCCTGCCGGTAGCTATGGACAATGGTTCCACCTGTGTTTGCCTCTCACTTGTGTCCTGTTAGCTCATCAGCATGTGTGTTTAGTTCAGTCCTTTGGTTCATTGTCATGGTCAAGTGTACACCAGGTCTCTGTGTCCTGCTTTGCTCAGTTTGGTCTTTTATACTGTCAAGTTCTGTTTGTTCTAGAGCATGGTTTTGGTTTGTTTAAAAATCAAGTTTTTTTTGTTATATACCTATACATCGTAAGGAAACCTGCAATGGACACTTCCACCCTGTCACTACCCTCAAGGAAAAAAGCATCTGGCGGTGAACCCACATTATTTATAACTTGGTAACACAACTCTTTTCACCAGCAAGGTGTGATTTCTATATAGAAAGTATTACTACATCCTGTGGTGTCATCAGTTCCACTTGAGAGATCAGGCATCACGTCACTGAAAGGGTTTGCCCATAATAAGGTTGTAATATTTACAGTACTGTGTTTATATAATAATAACATTAGACTCCACCGACATATGTACTAAATAACAATAACATTAGACTCCACCGACATATGTACCATATAATAATAACATTAGACTACATTGACATATGTACCATATAATAATAACATTAGACTCAACCGACATATGTACCATATAATAATAACATTAGACTTCACCGACATATGTACCATATAACAATAACATTAGACTCAACCAACATATGTACCATATAATAATAACATTAGACTCAACCGACATATGTACCATATAATAATAACATTAGACTCCACCGACATATGTACCATATAATAATAACATTAGACTTCACCGACATATGTACCATATAATAATAACATTAGACTTCACCGACATATGTACCATATAATAATAACATTAGACTTCACCGACATATGTACCATATAATAATAACATTAGACTTCACCGACATATGTACCATATAATAATAACATTAGACTTCACCGACATATGTACCATATAATAATAACATTAGACTCCACCGACATATGTACCATATAACAATAACATTAGACTCCACCGACATATGTGCACTACAATCCTGTGACGTGGGAGATTGGGGGATCGATACGAGATTTCGGAGATGATATAAATCTGTCCGTCTTACCGTCAAACTTCTTATGCCTGGAGACGAAGGTGGTCCTCAGGGTGCGACTGGTCTCCTCCACCAGGTTCTCAAACTCCAGTTTACTCTGCTGGCCCAGCTTGTCCTCCATGTCGGAGGTACAGCAGGTGTAACCCTGAGGACAAACACGCAGGTGCTCACCTGGGGACAGAGAGACAGACAGTTTACACCTGCTGAGAGACAGACAGGACGAGAGAGTGAGACAGACTTGTTTAACCTTGGTCGAGAGCAAGACAGACTAGTTCTACAGACTTACAGCAGCGGGGTTGAGGGTTCTACTGATGTGCAGCGGGAAGGTTGAGGGTTCTACTGATGTGCAGCGGGAGGTTGAGGGTTCTACTGATGTGCAGTGGGGGGTTGAGGGTTCTACTGATGTGCAGCGGGAGGTTGAGGGTTCTACTGATGTGCTGCGGGGGGGTTGAGGGTTCTACTGATGTGCAGCGGGGGGGTTGAGGGTTCTACTGATGTGCAGCGGGAAAGTTGAGGGTTCTACTGATGCAGCGGGGGGTTGAGGGTTCTACTGAAGCAGCGGGGAAGGCACAGCACTAACATGTGTCCCCAGCAAAACGTACTGCCTCAGAGCAGGAGTCAAGACATGCCAGCAGGAGTCAAGACATGCCAGCAGGAGTCAAGACATGCCATCAAAAGGCAAAGGGAGCGTTTGATCCCTCCTCTCCTGAGCCTTGGAAATCCCCTGACAGACAGAATCAGAGGGACAGCCTGGAACAGAGTGCTGGTTGAAGCCAAAGGATCTCAGGCCGAGCGTAATGGACAACATGAAACCAACTACATAATCACTTTTTACGTTATCTATAATGAAGAGGAGTACATGGGTGTGAGGTAAGGTTCCTTGACTGCCCGATCATTGCCATGCAGAGGCAGCCTCATCTACCTTGTAGGTGGGTGTGTTCTAGGATTCTGGAGTCGTTAGTCTTCCGAGCTCCAGTGCTGTGCCGGCTGCTACTGTGCCCGGGCAGCAATATGTCCAGATAAACAGCCTGGTAACAAGGCCTCAGGAGCGATAAGCCCGAATTATGACCCCTGAGACAAACTCCTGATGTTGTTTTACTGACTATGATTAACATTTCCTGTTCCTGTGCCTACCCAGAATCAGTTTCGCCTTAATTTTATCTAAAGTTTACAAATGATTTAAAGTTGTCTATTACTTGCTACTGTGTGCCGGTGGGCTTGACGTGGGCGCAGTCCTGCCAGTCTCACTGGGACAGATGGCCAGCGACTGGGTGCCACAGCAGGGAAATGAACTGTTCAGGTGGCGGGATTTCCTTTGGTCCCTGTTTGACCCATCGGGCGCCAAACAGGGTTTTTGGAACGGGAGGAGGGAGAGGGGGGTTGCCAGGTTGACTTCCTTTTGCTCACACACAGAGTTGATGGAGATATTCGGGGGTACAGACAGCTAACAGGAGCACCACACAGCGGCACTGGTCAGGGCACAAGGCTGGGCAGATTACAGCATGGCTAAGCTGGCATGCGGTCAGGGGGACAATGGTCATGGTGGGACATGTAATCCAATAAGATGCTTTTAGTCATGATGTGTTCAGACAGGCCTGCTGCAGAGATCCCCGTTCCCAGACCCCCGTTACGGACAGGCCTGCTGCTTAGATACCCCCCCCCCTCCCCCAATGAGGCTCATTGTGTTCCTCCAGAACCCCATTGTTGCGACAGGCAACGAATTGCACCGCCCACCGTGGAACTCCAGGGACCCAAGCCTGGGGTATGAACCCGGGTCGCCGGGCCTCGGCACCACACAGCGACACGTCTTCTATTTCTGGAAGCCACACGGGAGTCGGGGGGGCAGGCCCGCACACTGTCACCCAACGTTGCCAGGTAATGGAAGACAAGCGGCCGACCTGCGTGTTGTTACGGTCTGTCTGGCTGGGCACTGCATCACTCCTTCCCACGGCTGTGGCACAAACACACGGCGTGTGGCACAAACAGAACCATTTACCGTGTGTTGTGTACACCTCGTACCCATTAGACTCCAGTCCGAAGCAGGGCACTAAGTAGCGGATAGGCTTCTATTGGGCTAGCATCCTCAGCCCGGGGAAGGAGAAAAACACAAGTCATGCCAGAGTCTATTCAGAGACACTAACAGACAACCTGCAGGAATGTATTGATTGATTTTCCAGCAACACATCTCAGACCGGTCCAGCCTGATCCAGACGGATCCAAGCCCCACGTCTCAGACTGGTCCAGAATGATACAATCCGCACATCTCAGACCCATCAAGCCTGATCCAATCCCCACGTTTCAGACCAGTCAAGCCTGATCCAATCCCCACATCTCAGACCCGTACATCTTGATCCAATCCCCACGTCTCAGACTGGTCCAGAATGATCCAATCCTCATGTCTCAGACCTGTCAAGCCTGATCCAATCCCACACATCTCAGACCCGTACATCTTGATCCAATCCCCACGTCTCAGACTGGTCCAGAATGATCCAATCCTCATGTCTCAGACCTGTCAAGCCTGATCCAATCCCCACGTTTCAGACCAGTCAAGCCTGATCCAATCCCCACATCTCAGACCCGTACATCTTGATCCAATCCCCACGTCTCAGACTGGTCCAGAATGATCCAATCCTCATGTCTCAGACCTGTCAAGCCTGATCCAATCCCCACATCTCAGACCCGTACATCTTGATCCAATCCCCACGTTTCAGACCAGTCAAGCCTGATCCAATCCACTTGTCTCAGACTCGTCCATCCTGATCCAATCCTCACGTTTCAGACCAGTGAAGCCTGATCCGATCCCCACATCTCAGACCTGTACATCCTGATCCAATCCACTTGTCTCAGACTCGTCCATCCTGATCCAATCCCCACGTTTCAGACCAGTGAAGCCTGATCCGATCCCCACATCTCAGACCTGTACATCCTGATCCAATCCACTTGTCTCAGACTCGTCCATCCTGATCCAATCCCCATGACTCGATCCAGATCCTCTGAGTAATTCAGCGTGACTGCTTCATCCTCATCAGCAGCTGCTGGTTGTGGACGTGTTCCGTTCCAGATGATGATATTAGCAGTGGACTGATCAGAAATGGAGACATCTGTAATTGCAGAGGGCACCTTTATAGAAAAACAACAGACATCTTCTGCTGCTGGGATTTCAGGCTGAATCCTTCTGGCAACGGAGACCATGTTTTTTAATCAGAGTGAAGCGAGGGATGAGAAATATAATTTATATTACAGAGACAATCACACATTAGTTGTTTGGCCCTTTTGGTGAGTGCATCCCAAACAGCACCCTGTTACTTTTCTTCTGAACTCCTTTCAACCAGGCCCCATTGATCTCAATACAGTGGGCAGGGTGGCAATTGGGAGGAGTGTTCTTTGTGGCCCAGATGCTGCTGACGGTTCTAGATCATTATCTCTGGGATGTGAACACCAGGCCTGATTGTAATTAGCTGGATCTGCTGACTACTGACTCACCAATGAGTTGAATGACCAGAGAAACGAGGGAAAGACAAAGGACCATTGAACACAGGCCCTACGTGCCAAACAGCGCTCTACTCCCCACAGCAAACAGGGTGTCGTTTGGAACGAGACCACAGGGACAGCCTGCCGGAGTCAGCCTGCCGGAGTCAGCCAGCCGGAGTCAGCCAGCCGGAGTCAGCCAGCCGGAGTCAGCCAGCCAGAGTCAGCCAACCAGAGTCAGCCAACCAGAGTCAGCCAACCGGAGTCAGCCAGCCGGAGTCAGCCAGTCAGAGTCAGGTTTGGAAGAGGAGAGGAGTAGGGGAGAGAAGGACAAGGGCCGAGAAGGAGAAGAGGAGAGAAGGGGGAAGAACGAGAAGGGGAGAAAAGGAGTAACACAAGGAGAAGTAGGGTATGTCTATGTTTTTTAAAGAACATTGTACAAATGTGAGGACAACTTACATGCCAATGATCAACTGTCACTTCAAACTGTCAAAACTAAACAGAATCTAGAGCAATTTTCTAAGTAAAACTTCAACATAACTATGGTAATTATAGGCTTGAATTACATCCAGAATGATTTCAGCATGTAGGTTGTCACAGCAGATGTAGTTTATAAGGTTTCCATCACTGCGGTAAACTGAACCTGTTCTCCCCATTTAAACCGAGTCATCAGTTGTAATTGTGTAATTATAGGAATAACAGTATCTCTCCTCTATGACCACACATTGGGGCAACACATCAATTAGGAATAACAGTATCTCTCCCCTATGACCACACATTGGGGCAACACATCAATTAGGAATAACAGTATCTCTCCCCTATGACCACACTTTGGGGCAACACATCAATTAGGACTAACAGTAGCTCTCCCCTATGACCACACATTGGGGCAACAGTGAATTCACCACTGTTTAAATGCACACGCAGACGTTTCGTTAATCATTTGTGTTTTCTGTAGCCATTGTTTGTCTAAATGACATTCACCCATTTTAGCAAACAGATTTTAAGGTAAAATCTCTAATGGCTATTACATTTGTCTATCACATATATGTATCATATGAATCATATCCAAAACACGTCTGGATCAGGTACCAGGTCCCATGGTTATTCTGTATAAGCCCGTGTTCGACTCCACCATCTGATATAAACACACGTTGGCGACTCATTTGATCCATGCTGGATTATTAAAACAGGAAACAGTACTAGACCTGTCTTTGGAGACAGTACTTTATTATTGAGACAGGAAACAGAACTAGACCTGTCTTTGGAGAAAGTACTTTATTACTGACACAGGAAACAGTACTTGACCTGTCTTTAGAGACACTACTTTGTTATTGAGACAGGAACTGTCTTTGGAGACAGTAAGACAAAGGCATGTACATGTCAAATGGGAAATACATACATGCTGCCTACAGCAAAAAATACATACAATAAAAAATCCCATTCTTTTGACCAATCAGAAACCAGCCTAAAACTCACGATTTTGTGCTGCTTTTCAGCACTCAAAAGCTGGTTGATATCATGTCTGCTCTGTCAGGAGTTTAAAAAGAAATTATCTCTCTAAACGAACAAGCTTTCTAATTAAATTGATTATATTTCTCTGTATAGCTTTGAGGCACGTTCTGCTGTGAACACAGGAAGAGACGTAAGACAAAGACAAACAGAAACTATGACAAGAGAAAACATTATTTCTCTGTCTGCCTGTCTGTCCGTCCGCCCGTCTGTCCGCCTGTCTGTCCGTCCGCCCGTCTGTCCGCCCGTCTGTCCGCCCGTCTGTCCGCCCGTCTGTCCGCCCGTCTGTCCGCCCGTCTGTCCGCCAGTCTGTCCGCCAGTCTGTCCGCCAGTCTATCCGCCAGTCTGTCCGCCAGTCTATCTGCCAGTCTGTCCGCCAGTCTATCCGCCAGTCTGTCCGCCCGTCTGTCTGCCAGTCTATCCGCCAGTCTGTCTGCCAGTCTATCCGCCAGTCTGTCCGCCCGTCTGTCCGCCAGTCTGTCCGCCCGTCTGTCCGCCAGTCTATCCGCCCGTCTGTCCGCCAGTCTATCTGCCTGTCTGTCCGTCAGTCTGTCCGCCAGTCTATCCGCCAGTCTATCTGCCAGTCTATCTGCCCGTCTGTCCGCCAGTCTATCTGCCCGTCTGTCCGCCAGTCTATCTGCCCATCTGTCTGCCAGTCTGTCCGCCAATCTATCTGCCCGTCTGTCTGCCAGTCTGTCCGCCAATCTATCTGCCCGTCTGTCTGCCAGTCTGTCCGCCCGTCTGTCCGTCAGTCTGTCTGCCAGTCTATCTGCAGTGTTCACTTCAATTGATCCAGCTACAGCAGTAATTATGTGGGGATAATGACAAAGTGATTTTATTGTAAAACAACAGATCCGCTTTCGAGGGAGGGTTCAAATTAAATTGAACAGAGAATAGAATCAGAATCAGAAATAGAATCACGCAATCAAAGCTGTAAAAGGCAGAAATTAGTAGTTATTTCCAGCAGCCATGAGGCAGAACCAAGGAGAAGAGGTTGGAACATCTGGAGGTTGGAGCACCGTGGGTCATGTATCTTCAATAACCCCATCCAGCCAAGGACCCGTAAAGCTCAATGAAAAGACTACATGTAGACAAAACAGTAAACAATCCTCCTGCATCCCCAAATGACGTGAATATATCATACCTGCACAAAGCAAACACATGACATTTCACCAAAGATAAAGAACCTTGGGTATTGTCCTTAAATATACAGTGTTTTAGCTTTTCACTTATTAGATTCAGAACATTTCGCTGATTTCTATGGTCTTTAGGAAGAAACTGCCGATGGTCTGCTGCTAGTCTAGTGGTTAGAGCTTTTGGTCAGTAATCCATATCCATCACTTGTGAAAAATCTATTGGTGTGTCCTTGAGCAAGGCACATAAGCCTGATTGCTCCTATAAACCATTTAAAGAGCGTTCACTAAATGTATGTCCTGAACAGGGATTGGCTAGCCTGTTGCCCAGCATGTCAACTTGGCAAACTTAACCAAAACGCACCTCAGAAACAGCTGGGAAAGATCTCAGCAAAGAGTAGGCGTTCATTACTGTATTCCACATCATTTGTGATAATAGAGAACAAAGTTCTGTTGCCAATTGAAGAGTTCCATGCCAGAAAATGTGATAATTTCCCCCAAGTATTCATTAGTGTACCTGGCCATAGGGGAGGGTACGTGGGAGCAGCATCTGGTGGACCCCCAGGCTCTATGGCCCCCCAAGGCCCACGCCGCCAAGTATTTGAAATGCCAGAAGATCCAAGCCAGCCTTAAAAGAGCAAAAGATCACAGGATGGGAAACTTCTCATCAACATTTCGAATTCAGGCCAGTCATCTAATGTCTGTGAGAGAACAGCTTGTTGGGATTCGTCAGAACTAGTGTCCAGATAGAGGTCTGGTTCTAGAGTCCGGTTTAACTTTTGGTTGTAGTGACCAGTTTAACTGTCCTTTTCACATGTCCACATAGCTCCTGCTCTATCATGACGTAACAACAACTTTCCTTTTCACATGTCCACATAGCTCCTGCTCTATCATGACATAACAACAACTTTCCTTTTCACATGTCCACATAGCTCCTGCTCTATCATGACATAACAACAACTTTCCTTTTCACATGTCCACATAGCTCCTGCTCTATCATGACATAACAACAACTTTCCTTTTCACATGTCCACATAGCTCGAGCTCTATCATGACATAATAACAACGCTCACGCTGTGCCATAGAAGGCTCCTTACGGCTGCGATAAAATGCTAGTATACTACCTGCAGAGGGTTGTGGTATTCGGTCAATATGAATGGGAACAGGGGGCATGTGGCACCATAGATCAGGAATTCCATTATCTCGTTAATGTTCCAACCACAATCTGAGAGCTGGACTGGAGCTACTGACGCCATTGATCTACTAAAGTACCATGCTCTCCACTTCTCCCTTAGTGACCCCTTTCTCCCCAGTCTCTCTTCCCCCTCTCTCTCAATCTCTACTACCTGTCTGTCTCTGTGTCTCTCCCTTGCTCTGTCTCTTTCTCAGTGCGTCTCTCTCAGTGTGTCTCTCTCATTGCGTCTCTCTCTCAGTGTGTCTCTCTCAGTGTGTCTCTCTCAGTGTGTCTCCGTCTCAGTGTGTCTCTCTCAGTGTGTCTCTCTCAGTGTGTCTCTCTCAGTGTGTCTCTCTCAGTGTGTCTTTCTCTCAGTGTGTCATTCTCTCAGTGTGTCATTCTCTCAGTGTGTCTCTCTGAATGTGTCTCTCTCAGTGTGTCTCTCTCAGTGTGTCTCCCTCTCAGTGTGTCTCCCTCTCAGTGTGTGTCTCTCTCTCTTTTCACATGTCGCCATCCTTCTACAGGTGAAAAGAACACTTCCCTTTCAACATTGTAACACAAAAATGAATGTACTGCAAAGTTTCTTGAAGAAGGAAAGAAAGGAAGGCCTCTGAATGTTTTACCAGGTATTTTGATGATCTCTTCTTGCTATTTCTGTTCAGGCTAGTGGGGGGGGGGGTTCCCCCCCGTTCGCTCCTGATGTCTCTGTAGGATTAACAGACGTTCACCACCTCGAGGCAAAAACCCTCCTAATTGCGGGCTTAACCCACATGGAATTCCAAGATCCCGGCAGCGCTGAGTTAATCTCAGCCAAATTTGCCCTTCAGTCCATAATATTTCTTGGGCCTGACAAAGACATGGTTTACCCCAGAGGACACGGCTGCTCATCTGACTAGGTATTCATGTGGCATATATCCCCTAAACATTGATTTTCCCTTCTCCCTTCTGTGTCACCTGTCTACCTCCTCTTTGGTATTCTATGCAGTCACTGTGACCTGTCCGTTCAACATTGTTGTCATCTATCACCCACTGGTGGCCTTGGAGACCTCTTTAATGTGCCTGACAGTTTCATTAGCTAATTTCTCAACAATGGCTGACCCCTCATCGCACTGGATGACTTCAACCCTTCAAATGCCTGACTTTAATTTATTTCAACCTCTTCCTCTCCACTCCTTTTGTGTTTTGACCTCACTTGTTCACCGTCACCGCTCACTAACAAGACAGGTAACGTTCCTGACTTAATCTCCACTGGAGGCGGTCTGCATACCCCTCTAACTGCAACCATCATTCATGTACCTATATGCTGGTGTACTTGTCAACCATTTATAAAATGTTATTGGCTCCATTTGCTCCTCATTTTGAACGACCGGACTTCATACTTTCCTCCCCTCTTCAGACCAGGAAACATTTCTTCATTCCAGAACAAAACCGTTTCCCTCCCGGTGACCCTTTAAACGTCCAAAACTCCCTTGGGTCTTAACAGTCACACTTTAAGATAGGTAATTCACCCTCTCCGTCACAGAGGCTCTCCAAAAACGTTTCTGTCAGAATTTATTCTCCTACCCTAGATCCATCTGCTGCCTTTGGAACTGACCCAATGGATCATCTTACCTGCATGCTCCTGGATTCCGTCCAATCAGGCAGGTCGCATAGAGCAACAAAGAGAGTCTGCGTCACAGGCTCTCAATTCCGGGGTCCCCCAGGGATTCGTTTTAGATTGAGACGGGTCGGTAAAGCGCCACGCCTCAACATGGCATTGACATCAACTCTGTGTTCCCCCTCACCCATGGTGTAAAGAACCTAATTGTGACATATATAACACCCTGTCAGTCTCTACCAACATCAAACATCAAAGCGGACCGTGAGGGGACCATAGTTACATCCAGGGTGGGCTAAAATGCGCTCTGTTCCGCTGATTCTGATCTCTCGGGTTTTCAATGCCTAAAGAGGACCTTCTAAAAGCCTAAACAAAGCCTTTCCCTTGAGTAACTAGAATGACAGCATGACTGAGTTCCCGACACAGGGCACTCAGCATAAGAGCAGCGGTGTGAAGAAAGGGTTGAAGTTGTCTCAGTGAGCTATAGTGGCTTCTTGTGGCCGGACAGGTACCTGCACGCAAAGAGAGATGGTAAGTTCAACTCAGTGGTTCGGCTGACTTCAGGGTAAGCATGACGGGATTCAAGATGGCTTGGCAGGCAGGGTCCTGGAAGAGTCGTGTCCCAATCCCTGACTTGCCAAGCCCGGTGGTGTGTGGAGGCACTGACCTGCCAAGCCCGGTGGTGTGTGGAGGCACTGACCTGCCAAGCTCGGTGGTGTGTGGAGGCACTGACCTGCCAAGCTCGGTGGTGAGTGGAGGCACTGAATTGCCAAGCCCGGTGGTGAGTGGAGGCACTGACTTGCCAAGCCCGGTGGTGTGTGGAGGCACTGACTTGCCAATCCCGGTGGTGTGTGGAGGCACTGACTTGCCAAGCCCGGTGGTGTGTGGAGGCACTGACTTGCCAATCCCAATGGTGTGTGGAGGCACTGAGTGATGGAGCCATCGACCACTAACCTGCTCCACTTGAACTCAAGCTGCTCACATACACCCAATCATCCGGTGTTAGGGTCATCGTCCGCCAGTCAATCCAGCGGCTCCATTGTTTCGTCCTTCTGCCTGATTGGTCTCTCTTCAGCTCCATCACCGCTCCATCAAAACTCCTTTGGGGTGTCCAGAACTGAATGAGTCCAGGCAGGCTGAGTGGACGGACAGACGGACGTATTGAGGGACGTTGTTGAGGATCAGAATGATTAGGACACATGTTGGGGAAGAAGCCGTTGTTACCATGGCACATCTACTCTGGCATTTTAAGCACACATACTGAATGTAATTTCCATAGTACAACACTCGGGCCATCAAAGCAGATCCCGACTTATATCAAATACCATTTAAAGCGCCACAGAAAACCACTAAGACGCAGAATACGGATGTGGAATAAGGGCCGACTCCACGACTTGTGAGGGCGGTGAGGATGTTGGTGGAACGAATGAGGGTAACATTGATGGGTGATTATTCTTCACGAGCCCAGCGGGCCGGAGTCTCAGTGGACTGTTATATGGTCCGCGGCCGCCTCCAGCAGAGTCCCACGAGAAGCTCCACCGCTGTACGTCGGTCTGATTAATAAGGTCCGGTGGAGAGAAAACGTGCTTTTAGACCGGTGATCCATCGGCCTGTGATATTACAGGTTCAGTCTACTCCTTGACTCTCCACACACACACACGCACAAACACACACCTGAAGATGCCCAATATCACAAATCCGCCATTTTCCCTCACTCTCGCTAATTCAAAGTCCATTTCATACACAGTATCGTTCTTACGAGCAGTTTTCCGGCTACACGGTTAAATGCCCTTAATTCTAATTAGTCGCGGTGCCACAGGTCAAACGACACCCTACTCCCTAGGCGGTGCACCTCCGTTGACCAAAGCCCATGAAAAGTAGTGCGGTGCTCTGGGAATAGGTTGTGGTTAAGGGCACGGACCGTACAGCCGGGCCAGGAAGGAGGCCCTCATGGCTAAATGTCAGAGGTGGGCTGTCTTACTGGCCAAGTGCTTTAGCGTTAGCCAAGGGCGAACTGGCTCCACTCAGGCATACAGTCCATTAAAACATCACTACATTATGAATAGCTGCTCGCTCCACCTGTTACTCCATAAGCACACATTATCCCAGGGTTCCGGTCCGCTCCTCTAAAATCCGCTAACTACAATCCCAACTCCTGTTCTCTTTAGTGACTTTCAGCGAGGAAGAATTGGACATTGATTTGCAATTCAGAATCAAGATGGACATTAGCCAGACCGGGAATTGTATGCAACAAACAGTATGCTAATGAAAGCCTGACTGACGGAAAGTGGTCCTACACCAGGCGTGGGCAAACACTATGAGTTCTAAAATCCACACAGGGCCGCAAATACTTCTTTCTAGAACAATATGTTTATCAACATCGATGGGGGTCCTGTGATAGGCAGTTACTTGGAAATCTGTCAGTCCATTACAGTTGCTAGATACTGAACTTTCTATTTAGTTGGATTTTTAAATAGTGATCTGCAGTGTTCTTTAAACCCAAAATATTAAATCAAACCTCTTTCTGATAAGCTCCATTGTCCTCCAGCCCCAAGCGTCTAAAATTAGAAAAACTGGGGCAACAAATATGTCAACGGGACTGTCAACAAATCAACAAGTGATGTAGTTCACACAACATCTGAGGATGTAGAGCTTACATGCTACTGAGGACGTAGAGCTGTACATGCTACTGAGGACGTAGAGCTGTACATGCTACTGAGGACGTAGAGCTGTACATGCTACTGAGGACGTAGAGCTGTACATGCTACTGAGGACGTAGAGCTGTACATGCTACTGAGGACGTAGAGCTGTACATGCTACTGAGGACGTAGAGCTGTACATGCTACTGAGGAC